>CCAG010013058.1:0-100253 GCA_001077435.1 Glossina morsitans morsitans | reverse complement strand
CGGGAAAGCAGCTATGAATAAAATTGTACGCGGTTGTTGATTCATATTTAGAAAAATGGCGAAAACTCAAGAACATCCATATAACTTCTTAAGCAATGACAAACGCGCATGGACAAGCGCGCTCACACACCCGCGTTCAGCTTTTGTTTCAAGACATTCTGCTATTGCAAACTTATGCCCGTAATGTGTAATTTGAAACATCCATGTTGAATAAAGACAAAAAATGATGTATATAAAATCGAACATTTCCTTAGCAACAGAAACAGAAACATTATTTATATAAGATCGAACATTTCATTAGCAACATATTGTATCATTTTGCAATTAGTGTTTTGTGTATATGGAGAGGGCAGAGTTAGGCGGCATTTGGCGGTGATGAACCTTGCACATAGTAATGAAATTAGATTTTTCTGACAGCTTCCTTTAAACCGTATCAAAAATCTGCACATAGCAAAATTAGTTAAAGTTTTTTATAACTAATTTAGTGTTTTGGGTATAAGGACAGGGCAGATTTTTGGCGAGTTTGGCGATGGTAGAGCCTGCGTATAGCAATGCAACTTTTCAAAACGTATCTAAAATCTGGAATTACCTAATGTCTCCGAAAGTTGTTACAACCTGATTTGGACATTGTTTGCTTTCAGTGTTCGCACTGTAATTTTGCATGAGATTTAGTAGCAACTACTTAGCTTTTTTGTTTTTGTGATCGTAATTAGATGCTTAGTTTGTTTTATATGTGCACGTTTGTTAATATTTTACTTGTATGTTTTTTATTTCGCGATAAATCGTATCTTAGCAAAGACATTTGAGCAAAGGCACGGAGTTTAAAAAAATATGGGTTCTCTTGGTGAGCTATCTTCACTTCGGTCGTTTGGTTACCTCAAATGACTTTATCTATCACGTAATAATTTTGTTGCTAACAAAATTTTTCATTTTGTAACATGTAATGTTTTTAGATGACATTATTTTTATTATTTATTTTGAAAACCATCCGCTTACACACTCTACGTCAGATTGTAGAAATATTATTTCACACTGTCATTTGCTGCACCCATATGTGAAAACATGAAGGCAAGCCAGTCTAGTGTCAAAACTATCAAATGCTCGCATATATCACCCTCTTCTGTTACATAAAGCCAAGGTATACTGTTTGCGCTGTGAGTGCATGAAAGGTGCGGGTAATTTTAAAATGAGGTGCGAAGGTTGCAACCAAAATCATACTTAGACATACAATGCGTGTTCGGTTCGTGCTCTCTATCTGCAAATAAGAGATAAATTGAATAATAATAAACTCTTCTCAAAGAGCAAGATTTTAGAATAACGCTTCTTCACGTCGATTTTCTGTTGATCAAAATAATTTGATGTTGAGAGCAACGCAAACTCGGGCCAATATTTTGAGGGAAACCACAACGTTCTTTCCAATAACTATTCTGCATGATACGATTTCATATATATTCAATTTAATCTGTATCAAGAAATCGCTTTAATTATAAATGGATAATAGACTATCAGATTAGGCTTATATAAAGACAATTTACTTGTCTAAGAAATTAATCAGATATTTGGATTGTTACAAAATAGACTTGTAACGATTCGATCGAAACAAGAATGCGCTTATAGGACCTAATAAATGATTTGCACCAGTCTATGCCTACAGTTTATATTAAATCAGAACTGATCTAAAATTAAATTTTTATCTACTTCGCAATTGTGCACTTAATTTAATTCAAATGAGAAATTATTATAGAAAACAGCCGAGGCGTTATCGACTACAAGTGAGCCATCTAAATATTATTAATTTCGCGTAAAGGAAATACCCTATTCTGGACTATAAGCAAATGGCTTCGTAAAAAGCGCAATATCAATCCACCACTTAACTATCGTGGTGGTATACTTTCTTTATCTAGGGATAAAATATTTACGTTTGCAGAAATATTTCTAAGAAATCATAAGGTCTCTTGTAACATAAGTTCTGCTACTACCCCTGGACGCGAGTTCAGTTTATGTCTCGGAGGAGGGCTACATAAGCGATGACGTGATTAAAATTTTGAAAGTTGAACCACGTCCAGGAAAGCCTCCAAATTTGGATGGCATTGCCATTGTAGCTTTAAAAAATATACCCCGGAAAGGTATCCGATTTTTCACTTGCACAATTAACTCAAGTATCAAACTCCAACATTTTTCAAATATATGGAAATCGGCTCAGCTGCGCAATTATTATTAAAAAAAATTTCGGAGAAAAGTATTATTTCAAAAGACAAACTTCGCTTTAAAAATCAGCAGAAAGTTTTACACCAATTAGTAGGCATATATCGGCTTGTGAAAGACATATTTGAAACAATTCGCTGGCTAAGTTGTCTTTAGGTAAAGACCTTTTGATTTTCTTTGGCACAATGGTTTGACCTTCAAAATAATATCTCTTGGTGTTTTTCGCTTGCCGAAGTGAAGTTAAGTTAATCACAAGCATTTTATCTGAAATAATTTTCTAAATTAATATAAATTTTGGGTACAAGTTTTTATTGGTTTTTCTCTTCTGAATTTCCAAAATTTAATGACTGTCACTTTGCTTTATAAACTGATATCATCGCATGAACATGGTTTTCAAATCGTAAACAAGTTACAAATAGCCATTGGTATAATATCTAATTATCTAAGTAAAAAATTAGACTGAACGTAGAGTACTCGAGTACTCTTACTCGAAAAAGAAACATTTGCCTTCGCCCTTCATCTAATTGGCCAATTCAATGAAATTAGTTTTTGTGAGTACTTGCGCAAAAAGTTAATTTTCTGCAATTATGTTCAGCATATCAAAAACGAATACAATATTGCCATTAAAAAGCAAAAATTTGAAATTCTATAATTAAGATTCCGTTATGTAAAGTTGTCATTTATACGGCATGAAATATGTATGCCCTAATCTAAACTAGAAATTGGCAAATATGCCAAAATATATTATTGACAATGATGCTAAATTTGCTTAGGGACTTTTGTGCTAAAAACTTTTACAAAATAACTGATATGGAAACATTACAAACAAAAATTACCAAATTAGTGAAAAATTCGTATTGACAACGTGCATCTGCAGTAAGGGCAGCCCCACAAATCATCTTCAAATTGGGCTGGGAACTTTTCCCCATGGTGTTTTATGCTCAGCATTTGTCTGCCTGTGATTAGCGGATCAACGATTTAGAAAAACTGAAATTGCGATTATTTTGTTTTAGAATCAGGAAGTTTCTACCGCGAAGGTATCCGTAAGGTACCCGATAAGAGACAAAAGACCATAGATAGTGATGGTGAATATTTCAAGTATTAAGGTTTCTAACAAATATATTTTAAATGAATTAGATTTTTTTTTTTTTTATCCGCCTGAGTGGCCGAGTAGGCAAGAGTCTCGACTAGCAATTCAATGGTCGTCGGTTCAAATCTCAAGTGCGGTAGAGTTCTTAATAATAATAATAATAACAATAAAAAAAAATAAAGCGGAAAGCCTTAGATGCTAGTGCTTTAAGATTTTAGTCTTAAAAATTATTGTCTGGTTAAATTTACAATAATAATAATAACAATAATAAATTCGAATTTTATTAAACAATGTACACAACTTATTAAATTGTCGTTTATCTAGAAACATTTTCTTAAATAACTTATTGTGAACCCTAATAAACAGACTATTGAATTTTAACCGAACCATTTATATGTAATATTCTTTTGAACAGTTCACAATAAAACTTCGATTTCCTCCGTTATAACCTATGAGAGTTATAAACGTTACGTGAAGACTTATTATTATAATTACACTTGAAACTTATTTCAATTTTGTAGAGGTGCGAAAGATTAGAAATTGTTTGTTAATTATGGGTGAACCCAAAGGTCGACACGCTTTCAAACTATTCTGGCTGCCGAAATAAGGAAAAACTTAATACTAAGCTTGCTTTCGTAAGAAAACTTTGGAGGTAAAAACAGTGATCTCAATAGACTAACTGCAGATAGGCGGACAAACTAGCTTCATTATTGCAGCACGAATGCTGATATATAAATTTTATGCAGTTTCTGAGTAATATTTTCGGACGCTGTGCACAAATCTTATACACGCATCTTGCTGTTTAATGAAATAGGAAATTTTTGATTTATTTTAGAGGCTATTACGAATTTTCATGTTATCCACAAAACCGAACCATTTATACTTCAAAGTATATATAACAAGCACAAAGCGCTTTTGCTAACTGTACGCGTGTTAATTGCTTAGGCGAGGGCATTGGACACACATTGAAACTTATGAAACCTTTGCTTTATGCATAAAGTCTATAAATTGTAAGTTAAGTGCAAAATTAATGCTTTTCCATCCTTTAGTTATTGATAGGCATCAAAAGTTAGACAAGTTTCTGCTGTTTGGTCAATATATTGTTTATGGATATATTATCGACTCCAAGATTAAACCAAGATCACATAAAGTTTGAAAAAATGAAACGTTTTGAAATGTAGATAGCAACATAGCATACAATGATTTACCCGGCGCATATTACTCTGTTCTAGTTTGTGGTAATTATGGTCCTATTAAATCTATCTCACTGAGTTACTAATTTGCCTTAAGGATTGTCATAAACTGGGAGCGTCCTTAAAACATAATCTGTTGACTTTATTAATGGAAAAATTGTTGAGGAGTGAGATAGTGGAAAGCATGACACCTTGTCTTTTTTGCAAAGAGTATCGTAGCATATTTGTGTAGAAAAGTATGCATTTAACGCAACAAAAAAAAAAAAATTAAACTCGTTTTTTATTTATTTATTAATTTCATTCTTCACAAGCAGGAACTCAACTAATAACAAATGACAGTCAAGTTCAACGCCTCTTAAAGTAAATCTTAAATTAATTATTATTAAAAACTAGTATAAGTATAATAAGACAAATCAGAAGGAATTCTTTCGCCATGAATTACTTTACTTAAATTTGTTTACTTAATCTAGTAAGATTGCAAGGAATATATTTAAGTCGTGCAAAAATGATAGGCGGAAATGAAAAGACGTTTTTCATATTTAATTGAAGTTGTAAAGCTGATGTACATTTACGGACAAAATTTTTTTTGGACCTTCGAGAATATGTGGGACACAATACATTATCTGAAAGTAAGTCTTTACCTGCCTTGGTACAAAACAAATTTCGCAATTTTTAATATTTTTCCAAAATAGCTTTTTTTACGTTCAAGTATATGCTTAATAGTATGTGAAAATGTTATAATCCTTTCATAGTTCTTTCGATCCATAAAAAATTGTCAAAAAACCTTTTCTTTTAGGTTCTTAGAGCGACCTTATCCCTTAATAAGAACGTGTTTTCTTTAGTATTAACATGCTTTCATTGACATATATGGCACATACACGCCTCTTTTTAGCATTTGTTAAATTCTGTTTTCCCCTTTTTATAATACTACCTTTATGTTTTATCTAATACTATCCTGTTGCTGTACTCGACATGGTTTAGTTGGGTGTAGAGCGTTATTAATTCTCACACATTCCGCACACATTTTTGTTATCACAACAATTCGATCATTTCTTTGTTATTTGCAAGCACGTAATAGTGCTTTTGTGTGAGAAGTGGTCGAAAAACTAATCCGATCCGAAAGATTTTGAATTTGTTCATTGCTCAAAACAGGTCCGTGTACCAAATTTCATCAAAATATTCCAAAAATCGCGGCCTGCAAGTTTAGCACAAGAAGGCAAAACAGACGGACAGACAAGCGTAGATCGATTCAGAAAATAGTTTTGAATCGGTCGGTAGAATAAAAGATGGGTCTATCTCAAGTCGATCTGGGTGTTGCATATATCCTAACTTCGCATACGCTTGTATAACAGGAGACGTAGAGTACAATAATGATTTCCGGTGCTTTCACCTGCTAGTGCTATAAAATAAAAGGGTGCTATTAAGAAAGAATTAAAAAAACATTACAAATTGTGCAACGAATGAAAGTAGTATGAAAGGATTATCAAAACTACAAAGACGTATCGTTCCTTTAATAAGTCCAACGCGTGTTACAACGAAGAAAATGTGGGACACAATCACACCGAGCCCTATAAATACAATTATTACAAAAACGCGTTTGGAAAAAAAAGAAAAGTCTGTAGAGAAATGGTTAGCATTAGGAGATGATTTACGCAAACTAAAGTAGAAAAATTCAAAATTGATATGAAAATAAAAAAATTTATGTTAGCCCTTAAAAGCAAGAAATTCGAAAATTTAAATCAAATTTGTTACATATGTCTGAAATTTTTAAATTTTGACGTCAATTTGTTTTTGCAATTTTTTTTAAAATCATCATTAAAATTTTTGTACAAGATTCCTGTAAGTTATTTTTTATTGGAGTAGCCACTGACATTTTTGAATTTCATATTTGACATCAATGTGCTAAAAATCACAAAAGCTTCCTAATTTTGTCATTTGATTATTTATTAAATAATCTCACCTACAGAGATAGTGTAGTCTATAATACGCGATAGGTAAGTTAATGACAGCAAACATCCCCGCAAGTTGTGCGGAAATTAGGAACCGAAAATGCCGGTTGCGGAATTTAAATTTTATACTTTGCTTAAAAAAGGTAGGCAGCAATGTGGAAACTCATGTGTTCATGTACACCTGACATAAATACAATATATATATATTAATTAATAAGATATTGGCCGACCATTTACTTGTGAAACAGCTGCTATTCCTCGCGGAATAAATTCGCTGAGCGCCTCAATAGTTTTCAACGGAATGTTGTTCCTTTCTCGTACCAAGACATCTGTCAATTGCGTCAATGATGTTGCAGATGGAAATTATCTCCTCACTCGTTGCTATAAAATTTTCCATAGCGGTTTAATGACATTCTGATGCTGATCAAACCAAGACTGAACCTTTCGGCTGTGTGTGTGGGCGCATTATCATCTTCGAATAACGTTATGTTTGGCAACAATGTGCTAACAATAGTAAGAACTTCATCATTGAATACGTTGAGATATTCATTCATAGTAGTCCGACTAGCGATGTGATCGAGATGACCAGGTAAATATCACAATATAGCTGCCCAAAAGTTAGGGAACTTCGGCCACGCTTAACTGTTTTAAGCAGGCAGTTCGGATCGTTGGCTTATTTTGAGGTTCTCCATACATAAACATGGCCGTTTGTAAAAGACGATGTGGACGATAATTTAACCAAACTCTTCCAATCATAGAGTGTCTAGATTTTGTGATTATGTCAAGACTTCTTTCTCATCTTAACCTTGCCTTTCGTTATAAACAGTCTCTCTCCCTCGCTCCCGTTCTCTCTCTTTCTTTCTCTCTCTCTTTCTCTCTCTTTCTCAAATTTCGAATGGATTAACCATCACCATTCGTCCGTCTGCGTAATATGTACAGTAAACCGTCTCACGCTTGCAAAAATGAAAACAAAACGTTCACGTTCGACAAAACCATCGGGTCAAATCGGTCAAAGGGCGCGCCTATAGTGCAGGAAGAACTGAGAACATCTTTGCTTTCGTGGTTTTTTGTCCATGATCCATAAGTTATACTGGACGCACGAAAAGAATTTCTGCGTTTATTCTATAAAAATCAAAAAAATACCACCCAATCCTACAGAGTAGTACAGAGAGTTTTGGTGTTTGTCGCACTTTTTTGCCTCCATATTAAGACACGGGTGGTGGGTATAAATTATCCGTCACAGCCGAATAAAAATTTCTAACTTGTTTAGTTTCGACTGTTTGTAGATAGACATGAAGACATTAAACTGACCTTCTGATGCTTTTAGATAAAAACAGAGTGCATTGTATTGGCTGCCCCTGCTTTTGGATTTAGTTCCAAGTGTCATATCCAAACCATACGAGTATTTTCTCAAATGATGGCCTTTTTTTAGTCAAAAACTTAATTTAATATGTGATTAAAATGATTTCAATGAATTTAAATGCTTTTTTGTTCTTGATTTACGTGATAAGCTGTTTACGAACTAACTCATTTTATCTGTTAGGCATATCGTATATGTTATTGCTGTTGTTGTTTTTGTTTTCGTTGTTGATGCCGTTATGTACGGAATATGATAATGAAATGCTTTAAGCATTTCAAAGTGACTGATGTCCTGATTAGCCGTACATGCTGTTATAACATATACACATGCTCGGACACAGATGCAGACGTGCATATATATGTATATCACAATTGTGCTTGAAGTAAAAGATATGAAGAGGAAAAAAGTGCATTTGATAAACTTGATGAATTAATTTTAAGTTACATATACAACAGCAACAACAATGCTACAAATAATTGCACAAAAATTGCAGGAAAGGAGATGCGTTGTATACACACCCAATCATATATTCACCCACCCATCCGCACACACACACATACACGTCCACTCTCGCGCACATACACGCGCAAAAACGTATAAAGAAATGTATATGGATATATATTTATTTATTTCTTTTTGGTTTATTCATTTGCTTGTTTATGGGTTTGTGCTTTGGGAAATACTCAGTAAAGTCTGGCATGTTGTGAGGCAAAAATCATTTAAGAACAAAAAAAAAACAAGACAAAATGAAACAATATACAGGAAACATATATACATAGACACGTATATACATACACACATAAAAATATCAAAGTGACACAAAGCGCCACAATACCAACGAACAAAGACAATGAAATTCATTTCTGGCGTTAAATCATGGCTTAATTAGAATTTTTAATTATCACTATGGCATGGTAACAAAGGCGTAAAATTTCCACGGGTATTGAAGGAATCCATAAATAATATAGCAGCAGCAACGACAACAACTACAGTAATTGACAGATAATACAAATATAAACAAAACAAATTGATGACGGTAAAGAAGAAATTACGAGATGCAAAGAAAAAAATTGTAAGTTCTTTTTGATGTTTTCAAAGTGCAGGAAAAGAGAGAAGTTTTTCGCAACGCTTTACCAAAAACCTACGAAAGCAAGCGTAAGGACCACATTTTTAATCTCTCTAAGGATTTTTATTAATTATTTTAATTACCCTTTTCATAAATGTTAATGGAATCATATTTTCGTTCCATCATCACCATTTCTCCACCAGTTTACTGTTCCTTTCTTATTCTAATTTCGAGTGAAATTTTGTTCATCGTTAATATCAACGCCAACCTCATTAGGTTAATTAATCTCTTTTCTCCTGCATATTTCACACTGCCTTGCATTTTTATGTAACAGACCAAGTTATGCAGAAAAACAGTGACGTTGAAAAGGAGAAAACGGCATACCATAAATAGAAATTGTTCAAGACGAGCAGACTTAAAAGTAATAGCTAGAAAGCTAGGAGTGGCTGCAAGTTTTTAGGGTTTTAATTAGAACTAGACGTTTTCATAATGCAAGAATATAATTCATTTGTTTTTAAGTTGAAACTAACTTTAAGTTGTGAAGTTGTATTAGTGAAGCGATACACCATTTACGCCTTGCAGTTTTTAGTAAACAATTCTCCCAAACATCAAATTAATACCGACTATATGTTCAAAACGTACGACAAAATATTTTGGAATTTTTATTCTTTTTTCGATACTGTTTCTGTTTTTCCACGCACTGCACGCGAAAAAATGGCCGGATCAGCCTTCCTTTCAAGTTTCCCAATTAAACACATAATCTTAACTCTTACAACTACAAGATGTCTAATAATTTCAAGAATTTCGGTTCGAGAGTTAAAAACAGAGTTACAAAGTATTAGTATAAAGGATTTTCATTTAGGCAACTCGTTATCATTCCCCCTCCTTATCGTGACATTGCGCCATTCTGGAATAGATCGAAACTACTAAACGCTGAAAGAACGCAACTGTAAAAACATCAAAATTAAAACACAGAGCTGACGTCTGGCAAACACTAACACATTGTTAAGTATGGGGTCGATTGGAACGTTCGAACAGATAATATCTACAAGACCTCCTCTAAAAAATCGAAGTGTATTTACACGATCCCAATAAATGATTTTTGACGATTTGCTTGGGTTAAAAAGTGGCCAAGGTTCGCCTGAATTAATTAATGCGCAATTGGCCCTTGGATTTGATAATCTACGAATCAGTTGGTATAGTATAAAACAACTTTCACTTTTCAAAAGAATTCCAGTTACGCTTCTGCCACTGATACTGCAAATTATACCAAACATCACAAGAGTATATAGATGTATATATAAAGTATATATAAGTATATATATGTATATATATATACTTTAACGTTTACCGCTTTCACCACCTAAAAGTAGACAGTGAGAAAAAAATAATTTTCATAAAACTAATTGCATTGCGCGTACAATGTCATTTCATTAAAAAAAACGGTAAAAAATTAAATAAATAAAAAAAAGAAAAATATCAACTGCAACAGCAATGGAAACCATCATCAACATTTTACTGCTGGTAGTACTGTTGTTCAAAAATGGTGCTGATGTTGATGGTTGTTGATGTTGATTTACGTCAGACATCATGTTTAATGAAAATGAATTTATATGCCATACAACGAAAACACACAAGTAAACCATCATTATTATCTGTGTATGCATGTATGTGTTTAAGCCAAGAACTAAATACAAAAGAAAATAATGAATTGAAAAAAGTAATTAAAAACTGTAAGAGAGATAGATAATCAACTGGCTAAATAAGCGAGATAGAGTGAGCAATATATTATATTATAATCACAAGAACAATTCTTCATATATGCTGCTACGCTGCTATTGCCGTTGCTGTTGTTCTTGTTTGGCATAACAATATAATGAAAAATACATTACACCAGGAGGATAACAAGAACAACAAAAACGACAGTAGCAGTAGAATTATGTTGGCAGGTTATGAAATGAGAGCATACAAGCATAGTAGTGAACAGAAGTCTAAATTAAAATACATTTACATACAGCAGAACAAAAAATACTGACAATATATTCACGTATATACATACTCACACAGGAACACAAATACGCGTCGTTCGCACTCATACCACAGTACAGACATTGTTTAAACAATGTGACAACTCACTTTTGAGAGCGCTAATTTCAACACATTACACACCTTTATTAAAATTGATATGTGTGTAAGTTTGTATTAGGTATTTAGCTATGCATATATATATGTATATAAGGCATAGTATATGTATATATATATATGTATATATATATGCAAGGTTATATATATATATATGTGAAACTTTTGCATTCCTTAAGTATGAACACAACTAACGAAAAGTATTTAAGATTCGAAAAATGATTTATTAGAGAATCTTAAAACGTTTCATATTCGGTGCTGAGTGTCCTTACGAAATGTTCGATCGATGCGACGTGCATTTATAAATAGAGCCAAATATTTTTTATAACGATTACGCCAAAAATTCTTTACTTTCGTAGTGCATTACCAATAATATTTACACATAACTGCCGACACTACATTACGCCTGTACAATTCGTGTAACGCGTAAATATACTAATAACACGATGAAGGATGTAATGTAATGTACCTATTGAATTAATCAATGAAGCCATAGCGGATTCCGTACATATGTCTCTCCATCTGTCCGTCTAATAAAATCATGATTAAGGCTCAAGCCTTTGTGTAGAGAAGTAAGCTTGATATCAATTGTTTTTTCAACTGTCGTCAGCTTAAACTTGAACGAAGACATTAGTTAAAACGGTCAACAACTCGCAATAATCTAATAATCGTTCTGCCTACATTATTTTGCGTAGAGAGCGTTAAGTTTATTCTTAAATTTTTCCATATTAAAACTACTAAGTACACCTAATTCTCTTTTTACACGAATTTTTTGTACACGTATTTGATTTAACACGAGTTCAAAAGAAAAATATTTCTTTTTTTACACGAATTATTTTTTTTTACACGAATTTTTTTTTACACGAAATATTTTGTTTTAACACGATTTTATATTCATGAATTTCAGATATAATTGCCTTTTTCCAAAGTAGAAGTTATTTTTTATACAATATTTAATGAATTAAAATGTGTAAGCACGAAATAAATTAAGTGAACTCTAATAAGAACTTCTTAATATTGTTTACACCTAATTCTCTTTTTACACGAATTCTTGTACACGTATTTTTTGGAACGTATTTATCGTGTAAAAAGAGAATTAGGTGTAAATGTAAATGAATTTAGCGATGTACTTGGTTTGGAATGGTGCTTTTACGTAATTAGACTTTTTCGAATTACAAAATTATTCTGTAATATCTTTTTTTTTTTTTTTTGGAACCATTAAGAAGTGGACACAGAAAATGAATATTTTTTCTTAGTCATACACTGTGCCTTTGGCATACTTTCTTGTTTGAATATTAAAAAAAGTACACGAAAGCATAAAATACGGAAAGAGTGTACTACAACTTTAAATAAAAGGACAAAAATAAAAGTTTCTCATCTTATTTATAAACTTTTTAGCAACCAATTTTGATCCGAATAGTATTTTTAGTTTTTCGTTATTTGCGGGTTGTATTGAAATATTCTTTAGATCAATAGCGAAAAAGTGACACATTTATTATAGTCGAACTTCAATTAGTGCTTAAGAAACAACGAATAATAGCTATGACTATAGAGCAAATTAATTGAACTCTTAAGCTCACTTTATAAAATCTAAAAGACGCCTATCCATTACTTTATTATCTGCCCACTCTTACTAAAATTAAGATTATACTTGTGGTTTTCAACACCATGGAGGTATTGAAAATTTTTGTTGTTAGCACACCTACTTTTACTTGCCCCTATATTAGTTCAAAATCAAGAGGTCCTCGATATTTTCAAAGCTTCAAGTGAAATCGTATGAATTTGAAGTAACTTGAACATATGAGAAACGTCAAACGAGATTGTTATAATTTCATGGCATTTTGACGAAATGATGCTCGAAGTTAGGATTACTTTTGTGAAGACTTCACCGCACTTTTGCCTTAACAACTCCCAATTTTATGTAAATTATAAACTGTTTTTATTTCTTTTTTATTTAAGAGATGGGGCTTGTTAGTGCTTTCGTTCCGTTCGCAATGTGTCAGCATACTTACAAAGTAGAGCACATATAGTATTAATGAAAATCAGTTCATTGGTAGATCCAGCAACGCCAGTCTCTCTGTTTTCTTACGGTTCGCCTGTAGGACCTTAAAAATTGCAATGATTTAGATATAAAGCGGAGAACTGCATTTAAATACAGAAAGTTTTGATATATTTCTATCAACAACATAAGATTTCAAAGTTACATAAACGGTTTTTTAGAAAATTCCTCAAAATATGTGCAATAAACATAACATAATAACGTTGCTGTTATTGTTAATGACCCATTGAAATGGTTTGCGGTTTCCGGAATAAATTAACGAAATTAACACAGGATTTCTCATATGTTTCGAGAAGTAAAAAGAAGAAAATATATAAACAAATCAAAGGACTCCGAGAAATGGTCCTGGTTCTACTTTGGTATTGGCGAGTTTTAAAGTTTAAGAGCGGATAGCATTCCTCGATAAAGGAAATATCTGAAAATTTTCAGTTCGGTCCATCATTGTGCAGGAATTTTAGTCAAAAACCAATGCGACTGACCTGATGTAGCTCTTCTCTTTTCTTTTCCGACGGGACA
Source organism: Glossina morsitans morsitans (assembly GCA_001077435.1). Lineage (NCBI taxonomy): Eukaryota > Metazoa > Arthropoda > Insecta > Diptera > Glossinidae > Glossina > Glossina morsitans. The sequence continues at coordinate 86,673 of CCAG010013058.1, read as the reverse complement.
GAGTGAATTAAGGCAACTATTTATTTATTTATTTATTGTCTACATATTTTGCAAATAAATTTACAAAATATGGATTTAAAGCCTGCCGTATAACTTAGATCATACGTTCGCCTATATTGAAAACTCTACCGCACTTGAGACATGAACCCATCAACATTGACTTAGTAATCGCTATGCTTTCCATACTCGACTATTCATGCGGATTATTAGGACAATATTTATTTTTTATTTTTGACAGTGAGGTCAAGTCTATTTCACGTAGAGCAAGTAAAAAAATTATATTCATGTGTGTTCGAATCCTCTATATACACCATATCTACTTTAGAAGCGATTAAAGAAAAAACCGGAAAAACTAAATTTCCATACTTTATAATATTCGATGTCCGTGGATAATTTTTGTAAAATATACGGGAAAATTGATGTTGGGTGTCGGTTGGAGATTATGCGCAATGAGCAAGGAACCCAGAAATCAGAGACCCTCAAATCAAAGACAGACAGCAATGGTTAATTCGGTACAAAATTTGGTACCAATCAAGGATATATGCGGGTGTTGCAAACGGTTTGACAATATGAATATACCTCCGCCCTTCTGCGGTAGATAAAAAGTCACATTTTGTTATTTTCTAATATTGGGTGGACGAGGCCCATTTTTCTATTTTTTCACAGATACTGTAACTTTACACATTGAGTATACGGGTAATTTTCTGTCGTCTGTTGCATTTAATGAGTAACAAGCTAAGAAACTAATATTTTTCTTTATTTTTTTCTTAGCTTGTGTTGCGTATAGATTGATCGACGAGACTCATTTTCAATGCAAACTTGTATGGGAAAAATTCCAATGCTTCTGACAAATTTGAGACCGATATCTCGAATTTTGCGAGCGAAAGAGTATTTGCAATGGTCATTACGCAAAAGGACAGTCTGTGCTTCTGAAACTTATCGAAATTTAAAGACGACGTACATATAAGATCTACCCGAGCCAATATATATGGAAGGTTATAACTGATTTTAAAGTTGGTGGGATATAAACAGCTCACAGTTGCCAAGAAAAGCTGAAGATGAAGCATTGCGGATCATTGAGTCTATCTATGAGATCTATGAGAATCTCTGAAACGAATAGCAAAAACTGATTGTGGACGAATGAACAGTGAAGATCAGTTTCAGAAACTGATTAAAATGAATCAAAAACGAGAAATTTGATTGCCCTACAAAACATAGCCGAAAACTTTTTACAGTGTATTGTAGCCGGTAATGGAAACAAAGATTTCGACGTTGCATTATCATCCACAGGCAATAACATTATAAACGAGTACGAAAGTACGAACGCCGACAGTCCGCGTAATCCTTACACATTACCAGATCTTTGAATATAAAAATTTATGAAAATACGAAGACTTAAAAGCAAAATCTTCTTCGAATCTAATAGTTTTGTAGCTTTGTAGCTTCAATGAATGGTTTTCAAAATTAAATTTGATTTGTTGAAAAAGTGTATAAATGGAGTAAGTGATCTATTTAGAAGCGTATGGTACCGTCAAAAGTGAAGTATAATCGATTTCGGTGTGGTTCCCATAATGGAAAGGTAAATATACGTTTATAATTATCACTGCTCATTATATATCCAATCAAAATTCGTATGTACGAACTAAGACCTTTAGAATCGCTTTGAAAAGTATCTTGAGTATCCCTTACCATTAAGTAAATGTATGGGAGTCAAAAATTTTTTGCTATGCCTATTAATTCATAGAAACACCTTTCGAGTCAAATTGGAAAAAAGTTTCAAACAACAATTATGTCAAATCTCATGCTGATGTCAGCTAGTAGGTGTTTGCAAGTATTCTGTTAAATTTTTTTTTTAATTTATTAGTTTTTTTGAAAAAAGCTTTTATTGAAAAAAATTGGTACAAAATATATTAATCAAAATATCTTCCATCCTTTTCTAGAACTTTTTCCTATCCTCCTGGCGACCGGGCGACACCGTGTCAAGAGAATGATATTGGTTTAGCAGCAATCCAATCATTAATCCATTTTCGCACTTTTTCAGCCATGCCATGCCCCATCGATCAGAACAAGTGGTAACCAGAAGGCGTTATGTCTGACGAGTACGATGGTTATGGCAAAATTTCCTTTCCTTTTCTTGCAACAACACATCGCTCAATTTGTTCAACTGGCGCCGGTAGACATCTGCAGTAACAGTTCTATTCGGTTTTAGCAACTCACAATACACTACAGTTTGCTGATCCCACCATATGCACAGCAAAATTTTACGACCACAATTTTTCGCCTTCGGTGTCGATAGGGATGATTGACCTTGACTAACCTACGACTTCTTGTGCTTAGGATGATCTCAGTAGATCCACTTTTCATCGTCGATCACTATAAGGCAACGAAAGCTTTTCTTTTTGTACCTGGCAAACAATGAAACCGTGATGTTTGTATGGTAGCCACTTGTCCTGCTTTTGGATCTTTTCTACCGCGTGGAAACGTATAGAAACAATCACTAATTGCTAAACTGTTCGGTAGTTCTTTGAGAGTTGGAGCTGGATTTTCATGCAATAAGTCTTCATTGTCTACGAACTTTTATTGTCTTCCAGGCCGTTCTTTGTAATTAACATAGAAATTACGACTTTTGTTTCATAGGCTTCGGCAGCAGATTTGTTCAAACCAAGCAATAAAATTAATGCATGCCGAAAATGCAGTTTTGAGTGTTCCATGATTCGCTTCTGGATACATTGAATAACTTAATAATACTATATGAAAAACCATTATTTCGTGTAGAGAAAAATCGAAATCAGTCAATTTAATCGTTATTCATATTGATACATTCATTGTATCATTTTCACCAATAGATGTCGTTGATAATTGATAATGATTTAGGAGCAATACTTTTGTGATTTTCAATATTCGTTTAGATTCTTTCAATTCCGGACTAGTTGAGGGCGTAACCCAACCTCTAAAACCTTTTCAAATTTAATATGCAACGTTTAACCAAGCATTTACAAACTGAACTCTCTATTTCAATATCACTGATGCTAGATATAACGAATGCGTGTAAAACTAATTTAACTTCTTATAAATTCTTCTACAATTGTGATAATATTTTTCTAAGGCTTTACAAATTCTTAGTGAAAGAAACCAATGCCCGGAGCAAATAAGATAAATATGTGTAAGCAGTCAGGTAACTTACGACCTTGTCTGTCAACTGTAATAGAAATGAGCAAAGACGGAAAGCAGGCTATAGTTTTAGTTAACTATAGTGAATTTTCTTCACATATTCGTATCTGATTCACCGTCAACACATCTTCATTTTAATATTTTTGATTTTATGCCGTAGGTAAGTTCATTTCTAAGCTCATATTAAGAAAATTTAATATTCTTATAAATCTTCATAAAAAAAAATTAATAACACCGCCCAGCTTTGCAATCTCACAAAAGTTTTTAATCACTTTTGCACATGGCTCTATCTAAGACTAGAGGTACTTCCATACCATACACACCATACATACATCTGTCCCTTGCTGTATATAAATAAAAAGAAAAAAAAATAAATAAAAAACAACAAAAACTACGACAGTAGAAAGAAAACATGATTATGTTTATGATTTCATTTCATTTCGCTATGAAAAGACAAAAACAAGAAAAAAAATGAAAAAAAAACAGTAAATCCATGGAGAAGAGAATAACAATAGAAATGAAATCAAAATATCATCAGCATTCATTGTTGCTGCTGCTCGTAGAAGCATTGTCTTGACTTGTTCTGTAGTGTGTAGACGTTTTGCCAACAACATAATCATAATCAGTGTAACAAATGAGATCCTTGTTGACAGTTTTGTGTTTATTTCATATAAATTCTCTTCCTCCGCTCCATTTAGTCTCTCTCTGTTTTAAGAAAAAAGTTTTGATAGAAAAGTTATTCTACTCGTTGTGGTTGTTATTGTTGTTGTCGTTATTATTTCGTCCTGTATTGAGTTTCTTTTTACTTGTTTACACATAGTTGCAAGCACATTATGAAAACAAAATGTTATACTGGCGTACAGCATTAAAGTGAGGTGCACGTGTGGTAGAATAGTTGTTGGTGGGCTACAATTCATATACACACAGAGTTTGCAAATGTTAAAGTTCTTATTATGATTCTGTTGCCTTTGTGCAAAATGTTTTGATTAATTTTTACATACCACTACACAGATACATATGTATATATATATATTCTGTTCACTTATTCACTTATGCTTAGTGTAACTACCCACACCATATGGACACGGAAAGCTACAAACAATACATCAAAGAAAAAGTTCGTGTTGTTTTTACAAACAGACGTCCTTAGAGTGCCTTAAGTATGATAATATTAATCCTATCAATTCTAACGCCGCAGAGAGGGACAGCCAATAGATAATTAAAAGAGTAGTAAAAGTAGGCGTGGCCGATCGTTAAACATCTCACGCCATGTCGATAAATGCAATTCATCATTTATTTTCCTGATAGGTAAGAACATATTCTGCACAGAATCCCTTATATAGAAGAGGACCCAAAGTGTACTGGCATGGTCTACATGTAGCAAAATTAGTTTCCTTGTCAAAAGACGTTATTATTATTATTCATCTATTATCGCCATTATCGTTATAAAGCACCATAAAGTAGAATTCGCTGGCATATAAAGGCTTACTTTTCATGAGTATCTTTATACGGGGTGGGGCTCGAAAAATATACCTGCCTGGTCCAAATTTAGTACAATAGATTTTATTTATTTGTTTATTTAATTTTATTCACACAAGAAATCGAAATAAAATAATTTAACAGCCGAATTCAATTGACTGTTAGAAATAAATCTTAGACGAAGTATTATTGAAAAGTATTTAGAACTATTAAAGAAAACTAAATAAAAAATATAAAACAACATTCAGGTATAAAGAGAGAGAAAAAAAGGAGAAAAAAAATATATACATATCTAGCACAGATATGCCCACAGCCCGCGTAAGTCCGCGTTGCGGTGCGAAGTCCAAGCCATTGCAAACATGCAAAAGCTTGGCAAACGGTAATAGTGAAAAAATTCAATTCCGAAACCAACGAAGATATCAGGAATAGAATCTAATCCACATACGGCATAGGCAAAACGTGCATATTTGGGAGGGTTGATTTGATAGACTTTATAGAATCCGCTATTGATATTAACTTATAGATATCATTTAGATTTTTGCAAAGGAACTTGAAAAGATTTAAAAGCTCGTAATTATATGTATATTGACTAATATTTATGAAAGTAAAGTTCCTACAGAGACTGTTCGGGACATTGTAGTTTATATCATCAATTAACATCGGCGAATTGGTAGTACCATTTAATAACTTAATCAAGAAGGAAAAACCGAGGATAAACCCGTGACTTTCAAGTGACGGTAAAGCTAGCAAGAGCAGTCTATTCTTATAAGGGGGCAAAGAGAGAAGACAACTCAATTTCCTAAGAACAAAGAGCATGGATTACTTTTAAATGGATTCTAATGAATGTATATAGCGCCTATAAGAAGGAGATCGCACAACTGACGCATACTCATGTATTGGTCAAACTAAGCACATGTATATATAGCCTTTTCGTAATGTAAGGACTCTTAAGCTCTTTGAGCCACCTCTTGATGAAACCTAGCGCCGACCTAGCTTTAGATGTTTAATCAACGTCTCCAGGTGGTTCTGCCCCTTTTATTGGTGAAAATTGTGACACTGAAGACCCGTCGCACTCTGGTTCGACCAATTGCTCATAAAACCAATGAAATGTTTTGAAAAATTTGAAAAACGCCGGCATAATTTATGTTGTAACATTCTAGCAGAAATAAACGATGAGCAGAAAATAGTTTGAAACCATCTGCCCCATTGGGTTACCAACTGTTTCGCTCTCTGTCAAATTTTTCTAATATATATACCTCTTTATATACATATATATATATATATAAAGCTGTCTTCAAAAGAGGCCTGTCAAAGCTCCTGATCAAAATGTCACATGCATTTAGTTCAATAAAATTCATTTGAAATATAAGACAATGTTGATTACATTTTGATGGAAAGATGCCACAAACTTTTTGCCAAACTTTTTGTATGTATATATATATATATATATAGAAATATTTATATATATTTATATATATTAATATATATATATATATATATATATATATAGTGTGTGTGAAAGCATTGACATTAAATTTCTATTTTATTTTAGACATGCATTACACAGCTTGGCTTTATATAGAATATGATGATGTAGGTGTTAGTTGTTCATACGTACAACCTCAACTGCTGACTGCCAAAGCTACTTTTTGCTACATTTACACTGTCGGGCGGCTTTTGCGTTGTGTTCAGATATGCTCTGATTGATTTTGAAATCAATTTTTGCAATAATATTTATATTCACATACTATTGGTTTTGTATTCGGGTTTCAATCCATCAATTATGTTGATTGCATTTACTTTAGATAATAATCCTGATAAGAGTGTGCCTTAAAACGTCAATTAATTTTGTTAATAGTACTTTCTTGTAAATCTCTTTGCTGAGATTTTTTATTCTTTCAAAAAGTGCACGCAGAAACAGAACTAAAAAATAACTATCTAGAGTGCATCTCTATTCGAATTCGTATTCGAACTCTCGATGTATTTAGCTTACAAGGCTAGTTAAGGCAGTGGCATCTTTCGTTGTATATATTCAATACATATGAGCATAGTTAGGCCAGACCTGCTACTTTTTTTCACCAGTATAACAGTAATTACGTAGTGATTATCGTTTTTATCTGAATTTAAAGTTACCGGATGCCTTCCTTTCCTGCTTTTTTAGAAATAGAAGAAAATGAGATAGAACCGCAATTGATGACTAAAAGAGAAAGTTAATAACTTAATGAACTTTTGAAACTTGAAAATTAAATACTAAAAGGAGAAATACCAATTCGATTTTCCTTTTTTGAAAAAAACTGTTGCCTACGTTACTGAATATGTATATTTAATATAAATTTCTCTAAAACGGTCAATAATACTCTGACCACATAGACTGACGCACACTAAGACTAAATTATTTTAAAATGTAGCCTCTCAAATAATGTTTAAGTATTTACTTTGTTAGGTGTTTACGTTAATTTCGCTAGACGACTTGTACAGATAAAAACTATAAAGAAATGCGAAATACCAGTGCGCATAACGATTAAATTCGATAATCTACCTAAATAACAGCTTCCAATTTAGTATTAGTAAGATATTCAGTGTATACAGACGCTAATCATGGTACGCTTCAAATTGCGTATTCGACATTCATTCCTTTCTATATTTGATTTAAAGAAACCTGTTGCCGAAGCCAATCAAATACTGTTAATAGCTTATAGTGATGCTGCTTCATCATATCGGCTTTAGTTTCGACGCCTTAAAAGGGGTGATTTTGATTTCAACGGCAAACACAGTTTAGAGAACCAAAGAAGTTCCAAGACTTTTTGGACGAAATTCGATTTGAAACTGGGAAAAAACTTTCGAACAGCTTATCACGTAATGAGTCAACTGTTTCTAGACGTAACCATGCGAATTGACTGAAAATGGCATTTCGTGCGATCACCAAACTCTAGTCTATTATGAGTTGCTGAAACCGAATAAAACTGTTACTGCAGATGTCTACCCGCGCCAATTGAACAAATGGAACGATGTATTGTTGGAAAAAAAACAAGCAATAGCTGCTAACAGACACAAAGTCGTCCTCTTGCATAATAACGCTCAGCCGCACATTGCGAGAGTTGCGAAACTTTCGGCTATATCGGCAACGATAACTTTCCATTCTACAGTAATGTTGTTTTGCCGCATTTCAAATTTTTAAAGAAAAAATTGAAAGGTAAATTTTGTATGAATTTTGAAATTTTTCTTATTTTTCTACGTTCGCACTTTTAGACATCCCTTCATAGATTTAATACATATTTCCTCAAAAGGGCAAGACTTCAAATAATATGACAAGTACCCATATAATGCTTTCATATATTTATCGAGAATTTTATAAATTGTATTCAAATTTTTATTCATTTTTGCTTTTGCTTTTTGATTAAGATTTATTATTGTTTCTGTATATTTCATTGATCTAAAGTTCCATTTGATTTTTGTAAAAACAAAAATTAAAAATAAATAGATTTATACTTACCTATATGTTCATATCCATTTAAGTAATTAATTATTCGTTGATTCTCGTGTAATGCCAAACACTTGAAATTTTTTTGAATTTTAAAAAGCCTATTCATTTCTTTGCTAAGCATTGAGATGAAAGGGTTGAAAATTCTAATTAAATAATGTTTAAGATGAAATCACACGTAATGATAAAGATACACCACCAATTTTTTCCGAAAAAGCACCCTACAAGTAGTTGTTCATAGCGGGGTACATGGAGAAAAGCCAGTTACAGCCAGCAGAATACAACTTTGAAAATTGTTGTTCTTCAACGTTCAAATCTTTCTGCATTTGTTGCCTCAAGTGACAGAGATATAAGAAGACAAACATCTATAAATCCAAGTAGATTGTTGCAGTTATTAATACCATTAATTTCTGCCTGGTCCAAAGGGGTTATAAGCGCCTTCGCGGGTAATAACAATAAAGTTTGCTAATAGAGATAAATCTATTGGACACACTATGATTCATTCCAAATTCTTCAGAAATGTCACTACTGTCGAACTATAAAGGTAGCAATTTGTCAATCTATGGTTGCCTTAGTTTTATGCAGACAATTTATCTAGGTCCGATGTAAGAAGACGAATTTAAGCTGTTTATAATAAAAATTTTCTCAATTTTACGAGTGTCCCGTCGAGCATTAGTAAATTTCTTACCTGCGCACTTTTGGTCAAGCCCTCAGTTTTTGGAATTATGTTGAAATCGGACATCAGTGTTCAAGTTTTAATGGGGTATTTACGAATTGAAAATCCACTAAGATCCGAAGGGACGGACATAGACAAGTGTACTCAGATGAATAATATATATATAATATAATGAATGGACCCGTAAAGTTCCCACTTTCGAATTATTAGAAAACAATGATGTCACAAACCTCAGGGCTAAGCGGGAGAAGTTTATTCTTTGTAAACAAGATAATAATATTTGGAAACATCTTCCTTATTTGTACAAAAAAAAATCTCTTATTAATTATAAATATAGAATAAAAAACAAGTAAGAAAATTATATTCGGCTGTGACCGAATCTTTTATGCTCATCACCGTGATCTTAAAAATAAGGAAAAGAATTAAATTTCATGCTCTATAATATTGGATGGGCGCTGCTCATCGTTGCTATTTTCGGAATAAAAGTGGAAGTTTATGTGGTATACTTGTTGTGCTTTATGTATAACAACCAAGAAACATGGAAAGCGAAGTGTTCACAGTTTTTGTTACGTAGGCATGTGGGTGTGTTTCACACGTGTTTTTTTGAAAAATTAGGTCCTTTTCAATTTGTGTTGAAAGTTTTCGGGCGATATCTTCCTTTTTGCGAACAGCAGAATATATATCACAAATACTACACGGGCACGCAGGCGGACAGATGAAAAGACTAACAGACGGACACGCTTATGTGCATTCCGAATTTGAAATGTGCAAAGAATTTATATAGTTTATGGTGTTTTTAAAACTCGCTTTTCTGTGTTATAAAGGTTTTCAAAAAAATCATATTATTATGACACACTAAAAAATGGAGTAATCGTGGCTGATTTTTCCACTTCTTTAGAAATATTACAGCATCGCTCATAAAATATGCGTTAAAATTTCTTTAGATTTATTTGCTGCAGTTTGTGAGTGATGAGCAAACAACAATTTTTGATTACTTTTAAAAAACAGCAGTGTCTGCACTTCACGTAGGACTGTAGATGCGTCGTTCGATCGCTTTGTTCCATTTTCAGTACCAACCTACGTACAAGAACCTCCAATGCTCTTACCAAATTTGAAATAAATACCTTCATTTTCGCTGCCAGGAGAATGTTTACAACAGTCACATGCTTAAATCAACCTAGAATTTGATGATAATGAAGAAGATACTTTGTGGGATCTCTGAAGCTGCCATCTGGACGTTGCAAGCGTTTTGACTAAACGAATATATCCCTCATCCTACGCTGATGGGTATAAAATGATCTCCACTAAGAACTAATAAAATCATATAGAAACAAAAACATAACTTAAGTGCTACTAAAAATAAAATTTCTGCTCCTTATTATTCTTAGTTTTCTTAGACTAAGGACGACGTCAGCAAAAGAATGACACTACAACCATCCCTTGACGTACATAATATCACAAGACTATTTAATGTAAATATCATAGAAGATATGCAGCCGTATATCGCAAACGTCTTTTGGTTTTTCAGTTTTAGTGATTTAACAAGCTTGTTTTAAAGCAGAACTAAAATTGGAAAGTTGTACTGTGACTATTGCTTTGGAATGCAAACTGACAAAATTTATGGCAAGAGAACAAATTGCTTTGTTTTTCTTTTCGGCTAGCGGTCGATCACAACAGCAAGAAATTCATGAATTCTTCCTGAAGCAACGGTAGCCAAAATGACATGTCATTTTGATAACATGTTTCTGAAATACATTTGGCTTAGTGGGCCAGTTTAGTTAATTTTAAAACAACGGAAAACCCCAACTTCTAGGGTATGTTAAACATTGCGTTCTGATGGGGGGAAAGAATGTTATGGCAACTTTTCTCCGTCAAAAAAAAACAAAATGGCAATGACTTTCTGATTTTAAACAGGTCGTACGGACATCCATGATGTTGAGGGCCACTGACGTCCAGAAAAACAAAAACACAATTCTGAAAATTTTACTCAATTATTGAAAAGTGAAGTTGGAAAAAATAGCTGATATCCTAAAGGTATTAAAAGACAGATAGCATTAAATTAGCATGTTATGAGATAATCCGTTCGATCTTTTATGAACCAAAAAAAGGGCTGCTGCAGTGCAGAATTCGTTTGGCATACCTACAAAATCTTATTCCAAGTACTTTCCCTCCAACAAGTGATGCTATTTAACCACAGTTTATTGCGATTGTAAATGTGCCATCTGGGCGTTCTAAAGCTTTAATGTATTGCTGTTACAGAAGTTAACAATAGCTTCTTTTCTCGAAAAATGCATAGATACTGGATGCAACATCTAATGGAATATACACAACAGTATTTCGCAACATAGCAAGTCTTCACATATTTTTATACCCATCACCGAAGGACGAGGGGTAAATGCACAAAGAATATATATTCCTGATCAGCATCAAATTTGAACTTGATTTAATTATGTCTGTCCGTCTGTGTAATGTCTGTTTTAAACATTATCCTGGCCACAAAAATCGCTAAGCTATCAACTTTAAATATGCAGAAATATTGGAAGAATAGCACTGTTGCTGTTGGGAATATGTCTACTGCTGTAAATTTATACCAGACTTATTTTTTGCCGACTAAGTTACTTGAAAAACTACAATCAACGGCAGAGCTTTTTGCTGCGATTTGATGCGTCACTTTAGTGAGAACAAGCTCCATAATTTTTCGATAGTCTCTCTAAATTTTGGTAATCGAGCATAAAAGATTAGTTTTCGGAATTTGCACAACATATAATAGTGGAATAATTATCTTTGAGCGATATATGAAGCAAAGTGTGCTTAAAGTTGTGATCCCATCGCCTAAATTTCATCTTTTTACGTCGACAAGCAGACCACAATAATCTAAACATCAAAATCAATAATTCGTTTTAGAAAATCTGCAATTATAAATTCAATGTAAGTTCCTTAAAGCGTAAACATAAAATATTTTTGCAGGAATGCTGATTATCGACTTACACGCACCCTGAATTTGCAACTCATTCCTTTTAGAAAGTATTTGTTGCAAGAAATATCGATGTATAACATTCTGTATAAACCAAACACATCAAGTTTGAAAAATTATGTAAAAAAAAAAGGGGACGAATATTTTAAAGTTTCCCACAGGTCACATTGACCGATAAGATTAGATGCTTGCATCGTGTTCGACACATGCACGCTTGGGTATTAATCGTAAAATAGTATTAACATAATCGGTTTGTTCATGTCGATAATTTTTTTCCGATTACGGATTTTCTGAGTTGTTAAAGATTTTATCGACATTCGTTGTACTTACAGTGTTCATTTATTGAATCATTGACATGATTGTTAATAATGCCTGTCTCAATGGTAAGTTTTGATTTAGCCAGTTGAGATATGACACTTAATAACGCTTTGAATAATTTTAGCGGTAAGATAAAAACGTTTTAGTGAATTTTATACAAACATTTTACGTAGGGAAATATTAACTATATAACTAATCGGTCAATAAGTCCAGGAACTAAGTAACAAAAAGCATTTGTTTGATGTGCAAAATTTCTCTATATTCGCAAATATAGTTTTGCTTCAAGACTGATACAATCTGTTCAACGCACTTATATTTTCTTGTCCTTTTTATAGGACGAATTGCCAAGGCTCATAGTTTGATATAAATCTCATTCTTTAATGGACCTATGTAAGATTTGTAGACAGATAATAATCGCTAGGGGCCAGTTCTAGAGAGCATGTTGAATAGGAGACGAAATTGAAACTCGGTTCAAGAGATTTTGCTATCGAATTGTTTGTATATGTCTCGTTCCATTGTGAGTAAACATGGTACGCTGTTGGAAAGCAAAAGTCCCATGCTCAAATTCTTATGCAAAATAGTGAATACACCGCTTCTTTATATTTTTATGATTGCAGCTATCTATTCCATCTCCACTTTTTGATTATTCAGAAAAATTTGCGGAATTTCGCTTCATATCTGATCCCTTCCATTGCGCCCCCATTACGCTCATCATTATCGGCGTCCGTACGACCTTTTTAAAAGCAGCAAACCCCAGAAAATTTATTGTTTGTTGTTTAGAGCAGAACACACTGTTTAACCCACACTGGAAGTAGGAACTTTTCCGTTGTTTTGAAATTAATAAAAGTAGAGCCTCACTAAGCTCACTGTAACTCGTTAACAAATGATTAAAATGACGTTAAATATTGACAGGTGTAGTTTGAAGAAAACCACTTGTTAACAGCGATATCGATTTTTTATTAAAATCAACACATGCTCCGTGTAATTACCGGAAATTATTGACCGTTGTATTATGTCGTAACGTTACGGATGTTAAAATTTTTTAACAAAACAAATTTTCTCTTTGACAATTATAATACAACACAACGGTCACTCTTTGTTTAAAAAAAATGACACCAAGTTTATATACAGTTAATACCTGACAAAAATTCATTTTTTAATTCATAATTTAATAAATAGCAATAAATCATCTGTTGTTGATCTGCTGACTCGTAAAAGAGAAAGAAGATAATAATATGATTGTAATAATATGTCAACAATGTTTTAATCAATTTTTCTTTGAGTACCTCAGTTGCTTAGCACTAGAACTACCGCATTATTCATCAAGACCCTTTTGAGCAACTGAGTTTCCAAAATGGTTATAAAGCATATAAAGCTCCAATATGGGATTTAATGACTTTTATATTTATGGAGAAGCGTTTAAATACCCATGATCAGTTTTTCACCATCTGGTCTAGTTTTCGAAATACCGATGGCGTATATAAGTCACAGTAATAAAACTGAAGACAGGAAGCTGAAATTTACCACACACATTCCTCGATCGATTAAGAATATGAACTTAGCAAATGGACTGGATATGTCTATAGAAAAGAAACGGAGATAATCTCACAGAAATATTGCCATTTTTTCATACTTTCGTCTTAAAAGTCTGTGATCGAGATTTTCGTTACGTTCCGTTAGTTGTGGCGATGATAATGTTACAAATTTTCGAGAAGATCTTCACGGAATCGAAAGTTTCAGACAAAAACATGACAAAATTGTCGCTTGAATTGTTTCATTTCGAGACACCCCGCATGTAATTGCCTACTGAATTGGTATGCAGCACATTAATACTTTTTCATACCATAGCAATGAAGAAGTAATTAAAACAAATGAAAAACTCATAATATTAATCATTTTGATATTCTTTGTTTGCCAAACTATGGGGTCATCTCATATAAGTATTTAATCACAAACGTATCACATAATCGTTCTTTTAGCGTGAGACAACGAATATGAACAACTATTTTATCCATATACCCACAAAAAAGCAAAGCATCAGAATTTGTTCATTTATGTGTGCCTATCTACGTATCCATATATATATGCTCCAATGGTCCAATGAACTAACAAAAATTACGACTAGAATAGTAATAAAAAGTACCATTGTTATCAGATGAGTCAGTGAATGCAAATTATAATGAGAAATGTGAATAAATATCGGAGAATAAGTAGGAGAAGCTGAAAAAAAAGCACCAAAAAACCAAATGAACGGAAAGATAAGTAAAAGTAATCGTATTCCAATATAACACATATTTAGATATATCGCAAAAAAGCAATGATTACCATTGATAATGATCATCAATTTAGAGGGAAAAAAAGAGTAAGAAAAGTATATTTGGCTGTGACCGAATTTTTTATACCCTTCATCGTTATTCTATTTTTGCAGGATAATTTTTTTGGCAACTTATATCACGTATCTGTTGTAGTTTATGAGCAACGAGCAAGAGAGAAGGAAAGCAAAAGTATTCACTCTTTTATGTGTGATATCTTAATTTTTGTAAACGAGAGAATGTTTACCACAGATACAACAGAGTTGTGCGGATGGACAAACGAGCATATGAACAGACAGATATGCTTAGGTACATTCTGAATTTGAAATTGGCTGAGAACTTATACACTTTATAAGGTTTTTGAAGCTTGCTGCAAACTATACATGCAAATGGGCAAACAATCATTTTCTATTCTTTTTGAATAGAGGTGCTCTCGAATTACGTAGTATTGTAGGAGTGTCCTTCGACCAATTTTGCGCATTTTCAATACCAAACTGCGTACAAGGACTTCCAATGTTCTTGCCAGGTTTGAGGTCGATAGCTTCATTTCTGCAGCCAGACGGACATGCTTAAATCGACCTCAAATTTGATGCTTGTGAAGAATATATATACTTTATGAGGGCTCCGAAATTTCCCTTTGGTCGTTGCAAAAATTTTGACAAAATGAACACACCCCTATTGGTTCTCATCGCAATATGTATATGCGTGTTTCGATAGGGAAAAGGGAGGACGCAAGCGGAAAAAATACTAATCAGAAATATTAAAATTAATATGTTAGAACGTACCAAACGAACGAACCAAACGGGCACATATTCGTACATATATAAATGTACAATTGCTAACATAAACGCTGATGATTACATTTGTTCTCGAAAGAACAATCACTAAAAGTCTATTCAACTGCACGTCTCATATAAAGACGAACTTATTTGTACTCACACCTATGTATGCATAAGGTTATTTTAATAAATGATAAGGAAATGTTTGCAAAAAAAAAGAGCTATTGTGCTACAGTTTATGGTAGGTATAGAGCAAATTAAGTTCATGATCGGATTTTCTTTTTAGTAAACACTAATTGCCAGCTTTGGCCATGAAATTGCTTAAAATACGCCGTACTGCAGGTTTCCCCTTGGTCCCCTTTCATTTACCGTTGACAAATAAAAATTTTAAATAAACGAAGTATTCAAACCAAAACATGTATATGTATAAAAGTGAAAGAACCGAGGGATGATTGTTTCGCTCAGTGATTACAATTGAATTAATTTTCAGCTTTTAAATAAAATAAAAAATTTGCAACAACAATAAAAAATGTAAAGTATATTTGGCTTGGATCGAAGCTTTTTATACCCATCATATATAAAGCGCAGTGTTCGAATATTTATGTATTTATTTATCAGGAATACATTTTACAATATGCAAATAATTATAATATTCAAATAATAACCATATACATATCATACAATATAGTAAGAATAAAAAGTGAACAACTTGAAGTGAATTAAGGCAATTCAATGGTGTAGGTTTGATAACAAAAGTCGGATTGATGCAAATATGATGCTAACATAATTTTCCCATTTACGCCACCGGACATGTATATAGATGACCACGTAAACCTCCTTATACATAAGAATTAATGCTTAAGAAAAGTGCATAAGACCGAATCTGATAGCAAAAAAAAAAAATACGGATATATAAGCTTTTCTTAAAATTATATATGTATCTATTGAATATATAAGAATATTTATCAAAATATACTCTAATGTGCAGGGCCGGTGTTTTCAATTTGATAAGCTTAACATACTTTTTGCAATTATAATAAACACATGACGAGCTATTGATTGCTTTGTAAAATAAAATTTTTGATATTCTTTTTAATTCATCATCTAAAAAAAAGGGATGAAAATACTAATTTCATCTGTTCGTCCCATTTGCAGCGATTACTTCTAAAGTCATTCTAAATTCACCTGCCTTCAAAGACTTATAACTAAAAACAATAAAGAGATCCAACTTTGTCAAAGGCATATCCTTCCGATCCCAATTGACACAGTGTCACATTATAAAAAAAAAAATCGGTACTTACTGGTCTATTTAATTATTGTGCGCATGTTTTAGGCGGTACGTGCCCATTATCATGTCTTCAGCGAAACACATATTATATCATATGTGCGGAATTTTACCGTATATTTGAATTTTTACGGCCATTATTATTTCAGTAGCAGACCTCAGCTGAATTACATGACTAAATGTACTCAAAATATATAGGCTTTACTACGTCACTGTCGCCTAAGCTCGAATATTATGGAAGTTATATTATTACATGAATGAAACGGCCAATCTGGCGTAACTATATTCTTTGGCGTTGTGTACAGCAGTCGATACTTTCATTTAAAGTAAGCCTACAACAGAAGGGCATGTAATTAACTTTTGGTTGAAATCATTTTAAATAATTTTGAAATATATAATATGAAGTATATAATAAGATGTTCTCTTTTAAAATTATACATGCAACCACAATATTGTGACACCGACCAAGGGACTGCATTACGCTTGTCAAACTTTTAGAGCGCAACGAAATACGCGTTGAAAGTCATATTATAATTCAACATATCATGATCAGCTGAAACAATTAATTTTTTCTAAAATTTATATAGTTTAGAAATAGGTACATAGTATAAGTTTCCGTTGTTTATAAGCTGTACCTAAGTGTATATCAAAGTTTGAAGAGATGGATATCAACATGCAGAATTTCCGTCATTGCATGTTATTTTGTTTTAAGCTGCAAAAAATTACAACTAAGGCCATATAAATGGTTTAGTTGGCTTAGGAGAAAATTTTAATCTTGAGGACGGCGAACGTTCTGCATTTTCATGAGAGGTCATGGCTGAAAAAATCTAAAGTTTACTAGTCGAAAGTCCAGCGGAAACTCCAAAAAACTTGCTGTACAGTTAAGAATAAGTCATCAGCAATTTCATTTCAATTGTATACAGATATCTGTATGTGTTTTAACGTCTGCACCTGGCATATCCCTTAATCAGACGGGTTGCCTACAACCATTGGCAATCAAATTAGTTGATTGAGGATCCCTTGGGGAGAGAGACAATCCCCATTGAAGGTGGTCTCGCTATCCTGAAGCCCCGCAATAGAAAATGTGTGTGGGCCAAATTCTCGTTTAGTGGTATACGTCGAGGTCTATCTAAGCACCTCTTAGATAGCTCCCCGTGAAACTTTGGGGCAACCACAGCCACTACGAATACTCCCCGAAGGGCCGCACCCAAGCAGTCAGGCAAGAAGGCATTCGTCCGGTATTCCGATGGGTAGTATGCATCTTTCAGCCGGAGCAATCCTACTTTGGGCAACCTGAACCCCGTGGACACCCTTTAACTTCTTGGTTTATCGTTCAAGCAAGAACTTACACCAAGCTATGCAGCTTTGGGTGATCTCATACCGTACGCATAAAGTACTTGCCTTTGGACTATCCACACGTCGCGGAAGGCCGATCCTTCACTATCCTTACTCAAGGAAAATAATGCTTCTAAGCTTGTCATCGCACAGCACACACACAGCTATGCCACAGCCCACTTACACTATGCAATGGGAAAGAACAGGAAGAAAAACGAGAGATAATCGGAAAGAGCAAAAATCGAACAGTTGACATTTGCTTACATTTGTTAAGTCGCTATGAAACGTGGGATTATCTTCAAGAAATTATTTTGGGCGGTGAAAACCGGATTATGTACGACAATCCTAAGCGGAGAAAAGACAGGACAACTATCCATATCTTTAAACCTCTTTGCAAACAAAGGCTTACTTTCCGTAAGATTGGTTGCGCCCAAAAGCTTGAAAAATTTTGATGTATTCAAAATTCAGCATAGTTAATTTTTATATCAAACTATTATTATGGATTAATTTTTATCATAAAATATTAAAACGTCGACTTTTCTGCCCTAAGAAACAAATATTTTTGTGCAAAAAAAAAGGCGTACGTCGTTCAAATTCTGTTTTAGTTAATTTTTATATCAAATTGCTATTATGAATCTACTTTCATTATAACATATTGAAGCTTTAAATTTCCCGCCCTACAAAATGAAAATTTTCGTAAAAATCCTTGTATAGCGTAGGATTTAAAAGTGGGCGTGGGTGGTCATAACTTGGTACAGTAAATTTTTTATCTTATATTACTATTATGAGTTAAAATTCATAATAATATATTAAAATTTGCACTTTTCTGCTTTACAGCACATCAACTTCCGAGAAAGTCTATATATATAGTAGGATCCAAAAAATAGGCCGAGACAGTGTTATGATCTGATATTCATCATTAAGCATTGACAATTAGATGCTTTTATCATATGAACTTCAGTTTTCGTTATATAAGATGGGGTTCCAAGTTTACCGGTTCAAAGTTTTCATACCAATTTAAAATGCTGAAATATTATTAATTAACTATATTTGTCGAGGAATTTTAAAATTGCAATTTTTTGCATATAAGAACTTTTCAAAATGGGGCGTTATATGGGAAATGGGCGAAAAAATGGACCGATCTAAGCCTTGCACTCTTCGTTGCGTCAAAATACGACAGTGCTCCAAATTTCACGAAAATGTCTAAAAAATTGCGACATGTAGCTTGAACAAAAATTTATATCGGAGGTACAGACAAGCTTAGATTGATTTAGAAAATGATTTTGAATCGATTAGTATAATAAAGCATGGATCTCTCTTAAGCGCTTCGGCGACTTACATACATCCGCGCAAACTTAATATACCCTGCAAGACAAGTGGTGTAGGGTATAAAAACCGTTTAGTCAATGAGAAAATTTATTAAGCTTTGCATGCAGGAATTGCCGAAGACAAATTTGGGTTTTTCAAGTGAAGGTAAGGATATAAATGGTAACCTATTTTCGTACGGTGACAGCAGGACAAATAGATAACAACTTAGATTCCTTAGCGCAAAAAGTAGGAACTGGTTACGTAAAGATTCAGTTGAATCGTCATGGCAACGATAAGATGATATCAAGACAAACATATTCGCAATACAAGAGAGCTTATTGATACAGCTAGTAACTCCTAAATTTTTCTTTGTTAATGCCATAGTATAAAAATTTAAAAGTAATGAAACGAATCTTCAGATATACTCCCAATTTATTCGATGCGGCATTTATATAAAAGTGTGTTCAATCGACTTTGATTGCTTTATGCGTTACTCTTTCAATATGTTGTAACTTTTTTGTCAAACGTCATAAACGTTTACGGCGAATTTATCTTGTTATACCTTACACCATATGTGATACAAACAAAGTTTGCTAAATTTTGAGCATCCTTGATTGTAAGCGCCTTCATGAAAAGTATGCCTTTACATAAATATAATGTATAATTTTTGCTGGGTTATCATAAGCACGAGTAACTGTATAAGGCAAAGTGGTGCTGGGTATCTAATAGCTGACCGTGCTCGACTATAATATTCCAACTTGTTTTTTATGCCCACCACTGAACGATGGGGGTATACTCAGTTTGTTTTTTTCATAACGTGTGTAACAGCTAAAACGAAGCTTCAGAAATTATATAAAGTATATATATATATGCTTGATTACCGTGAAATTGTGAATTGATTAAGCCAGGTCTGTCCTTCTGTGTATCTTTCTGTTTGTATGGTGTTTGTTTTTGGCATTCTCCTGGTCGCAAAGATGAAGATTTTGACTTCAAATTTGGTAGAACCATTGGAAGATTTTGCACGCAAGTTGGTATTGAAAATGAACTAAATTGATCAGAGCAGAAGCTCACAAAAGCTCTCACAAAAATTTGTGAATTTTTGCTCGTTACTCAGAAATTATGAAAAACAAAAGGCTGATAATTTTCGTATTTACTTTACGAAACCCTCTATTCTTTACATGCAAAAATGAAAAAAATCGGTCACGCTCACACAAAGTTACAAATTGTTAAATTTAATTTTTTCTAATTTTTTTGAGGTTCTATGCTTATTTATCATAAAGCAAACACGAAAGATTCTTTAAAACTATTTTGTACATTCCTAAAATGGACATCTATTATCAGCCTAAAAATAGGTCAATTCTTAAAGGAATATGGTAGATACCGCGACGTGGTGGATTTTGTTTTTTCTTAATAATATCAATGATATGGGTATCAAATAAAAGAACCTGGGGAGTAGAATGCGAAAAACTAATTGTGTTAGTTCCAAATTAAATATCTTAGACGTCACGACGTAGTGAACTAATTTTTCGTTACAATACCGATATGGGTATCACATAAAAAGAGTAGGAGAGTAGAATGTGAGAAGGTAAGTTTGTTAATTCTGAATTAGTTGTGGTAGACGTCAGGATTAATGAATAAATGTTTTCTTAAAAATATCTTCGATATAGGTATCAAGTGAAAGAAGTTGGGAGTAGAGTGCGGTAAAGTGTGTTAGCTCTAATTTAATTATGGTGGACGTTTACTACATAAAATCTTGGGGCGTTTGGAAAAAACCGATTTCTTGGACATTGAAATCTTAAGTGGACCAAGCGTTTATGTGGTAGGTATGCGAGATTCTGTCCCCACCGATTACTTTCATACGTGTTCGGTACTGTTTTTGTCATTTGTTATCTCATGTCATGTTGTTATTATTAGTTAGCAAGGTAACAATATTAGCAAAGAACATTTCGTACAATAAACAATGCCACTTGTTCTTATTTTTTACGGTTTTTATACAATGCTGTGACGTAAAGACGGCCATATTGACTGCTGGCAGCCTAGTTACGTTCATTTACATAGTTTTAGCTATTGCACGCTAAGATGGTAAAAATGATGGACAGTTTGGCGAGCTTAATGGAATTGATTCAAAATGTCATTATCAATATAGATATATTTTGCATATTCTTAAAGGTCTTAAAAGTATATTGTGTCCAATATAAATTTGAAAAAATTTACAACCACAACCATTGCGATAGATTCTCAACTTAACATTTCATATTACGAATTTAGTTTGAAAAACATGGGGATTACGATATCCACAAAGATTAATTAATTATAATCTTTTCTATAATAGTTATCTGGTTCGTCATAAACGTTATAAAGGACATCGTGTCAAATTTCTTTATGTTTTCTATAACGATTTACGCGTTTTATATCCTAGCATTACCTTCTATGGGAGAAAATGTAGATATTTCACATCTAGCCACTAAGTCAAGAGCTTCATATATATATGTTCATTAGGCCTAAGTCATGTGTAGAGTCATAAAGCGCTTTCATTTCACTAGCCTCAACTTAGATTTAAGGCGGGAACCACTGGAAATTTTTCAAAAACGAATATTGTCTGTGAATAGAACTTTGCCTTTTTATTTGATCGAAAATTGAACCTTTTCATTCAAACATTTGCTAATCATATAAAAATTAATATTTCCAAAAAATATTACGTACTTTTCTAACTATAAATTAAAAGACTTATTATTTTTTGTACCAAGCACTTTATTTGCACATGCATTTTATTATAATGTTTGTAACACCAGAATAGAAGCGTCAGGGGTCAAAAAGAAAGGCTCAGAGACCCTATAAAGTTCTGGATCATTATTCACAACTTATGATAAATAAAGAGTTAATATTTTCTCAATTTATTTTGTATGTTTAAAACTGGATAAAATCGGCCACGCCCACAGAAGTGATCAAATTTTGATTTCTTTCACATTTTTGACGTTTTCTATTTATTATTTAAAAGGAAAACAAAAATTGGAATTTATTCTGTGCATCTTACACATGGACATTATCTTTAATTAAAAAACATTAAACACGCTCACTTGTTGTTACAAAATACCAAAATTAATTTACCTACTTTTTCATGTTTTTCATTTTCTTTTTCATTATTCTTATTACGCTCTGGGCAGCAGACTCCCTATGCCAGACATGCTTTACAAGAATGACTCCGGTGTTGCCTTTCGTTAATACTTTTCAAATATTGTTTTTAATACTTAAATACATACTCAAAAGTCTATCCAAATATTATTATTCTATCAATTTTAATTCCATCCGAAGAATTTGCTAAAAGAATGTTTTTTTAGGATTGTTACAGTGGTTTCATCCTAAATTAACACTAAGTGTTAAGTATCCCAAACTTGTCCTCGTGTAAGTAGTAACCCTATCGCTCCTGGTTGTTGCAGCTGATACTTTCAATACTACCGCCATAGAAGCGGCGTTTAAATTTAAATGTTTTTAAAACGCACAAAAGGTTGGTGTTGGCAGTACTTAGTATATACGTACATATGTATGCAGACACATATACGTTGATGCGTAAATGTGTGGATTTGGGGAAGGAGGAGGGATAGCAGAGGAAGTAGCTTTATTGTTGTTAACTGACATCGGGTTTGATTTGATTTCTTTTATTTTTTGTTTTCCATTTTTCTTTGTTGAATTTATTTATTTATTTATACGTATATATTCTTTTTTTTATATTCATTCACAAACAATATGATTTTTGCATGAATGCATGTTTTCATTTTATACACATTGTCTGTTGTTTATATTTTTAATTTTTGATTAAATCGTAGAGTCTCTCTCCCTATGTGTTTGTGTAGACTTTTTAAAAGAATGAAAAAACAACAACAAGAATAGCAGAAATTCCCAACACATTTATTGCACTTTTTTTTACTATTTGTTAGCAGGCATGTAAAAAAATTTAATCAAATGCTGTTAACACTATGCTTACGTATATGTTTAATTAATCAGTTTGTTTATGTACGTACTTACACAAGGGCATGCATGAATTATATGTACACACCCATGACACATGTATATATATATATATACATATGTTAACAGCTGTTCACAAATGCAGCCAGGCATGTTTATGCATGTTTATACGTACACACGACAAAAATTTCCGTTTTTTGTTAGTTTAATGAACGATTTTTAGTTAAAGTTTTTCAAAGTTCATTTGCGTTTAGAATGCAGCATTACATATTCATATTACATATATACATACATACATACACATTAAGGCCGTCCGCAATAGTTGTGAAAGTTGTAAGCTTTTTAGAAAAAAGACATGAAGACTTTCCACTAATAAACAGCTTAGAACATTTAGTAACTATTTATCTTTAACGACAATCTTATCGTTATCTTGAGCCCAGTAAGTATAATAGAGATCTAAGCTAGAGCTAAGCTATATCATTTTATTTTTATGTTGGGTAATTAGTGATTTTGCTGGAACAAAACCGACAACCCAATGAATCCAATTCATTTGGCATACATTAATCAATTAACTCGTCTGCTATACTTTCTTTAGTAATTTAACTGCAATTTCTTATAAGCGGAAGGTAAGTCATTTTTTCTGGCGTAAAATCAAAGCATCAACCAATCCTTTGTTAAGAATATTTAGATCGGCTATATATTTACAAACTTCCAACAAAATAGAGGCCTCCAAATTTAAATTTCGATTGTTACGAGTTTCTGCATACGCCCGTTTTTATAAATCATTTGTGCAAATTTTGTTCGGGAAGATAAAAGCTACTTAAACTGTTACGTAATCGACCTTCACTTAATGTCCAAAGTGATTAGATTAAATGTGATAAGTTGGCTAAACTTATTTGGGACCTACGTTATCTGCGTTCACTTTTTTTTTTTGGAAGGGACGGTTGACATATGGAAATTACATGATTGCACAAAAAAATGTCAGAATATATTGCTTTCGAAAAAATTTAACAAACTTATGGTGTGTTTAAAAATTTCCTTTTTTCTTCAAGCTCAAAAAAGAAATATTTTCTAGCTTCTTATAGAGATTTTTACTTGAGTGTCTCCATATACCAATAGCATTTGGCAAACCAATTAATTACAAATACGTTCGTTGTTTTTATACCTATAACAACAAAAATGAATTAAATTTATCATCCATCTATGTAACGCCGAACACTGCGTGCAAAGGTCTAAGTTATGCCTATCCAATAATTCGTTGAATCAACAACTTGATAACAAGAAGTGAAGTTGAATTTTGGTGAAAATTCTACTAACAAATGTAAAGAAATTCATTTTGAAAGCAAGCGGTATCCATTTTAGTACTGCATTAACTTTCCTTGAAAACTAGGGTCATTCAAAATTCTCGTATCGCGATTATTGTACCACGATAATGTTTTTCGTTTATTTAAAATTTTAATGAAAGGGGTTCCAGATGCGCCTCAAGTTGCGTATCGTATCACTTAGCTGTTTTATTTCCCCTTACCTTTAAATTAAATTCATTGAACTCGATTACAAAATTCAAAACTTTCTACTTAATGCACACTACAGAGAAATGTAGAACAAGGAGTGTATTAACTAGTACTTAAAAATAGTAAAGCAATTTTCGTTTTATTTTCATCTAAATAAAACATCGTACTATACAAATAGTGGGCCAATAGTAATTAAGAGAATAATATCGACATGGAGTGTTGCGCCGTGCTATAATCTTTATATTTCTATTTATCAAAGTCTATCTTATAACCATAAAACATCAGTTGTCGTAAGAACGTTCACAGTTGAAAAGGGGACCCCCCACCGTACATTTTTCAGAAAATCAATCTTTTTCTATTGGATTTGCATCTTAAAAAAAAAGGGGAAAAAATTTATTGCTCAAAAGAAATTTCTTGACGTTTAGAGTTGTGAATGCTTTCGCTAAGAAATTAAAAGTTTATGATGGATATTTTGATGTTAATTATGAATTCTGATAGGGAATTATAGATTTTCTTGCTATTTTCTCGGTCATATCTCAAGACGTAAAGTGTCTTTGCTAAACGCGGTAAGCGACAAGCTTTCCCATATTTTAGGCCTTTAAAAGCGTTTTGCTTGAAACACGAATCTTTAGATAAGTTTATTTAAGCATTATGTATTAACAAATAAATGTTGTTGAACTGTTTCTTTCTAATCAACTTTTTATTCAATTCCGTCAATCATGCAGAAATCAACATATCTAAAATATTGATATAAAACTGTTCCTTTACTATAAGTAACTCATATTTAGACTTTCGTTTGCTCCTTGCTTATGATTGCGTTCATCCGGTGGTTCAACCGTTGTTATCCCTCTGCTAATCACAAACATTGAGATAGAAAGCTTAGCATCCGTATGGGATAATAATAAAAGAAATATTTATAAGTTCGTTTTTCATTCAGTAGCTATTGATCCATTTATTCAAAATGGATAAATAGTTTGACATTTATGCTATATTTGCTTTATTTAATAAGTACTTAGATTACCGAGTGTAGCGAATTTGCTTTTATTTGCTTTTGTCATCATATCTGTGATACTTTTCTCTCAAAGCTTAGGCTTCAATTTTGCTCCTTACTGTCGACGCAGCTATTGGCACTGATTATGTATGATACTAACTAGTTTGCATTTTCGATTTTCGCCTTTTTTCGCTATAGCAAAACAGATGCAAGAAACGCTTTCTCAAAACTGTCAAAACAAATTTAAATTTGTAGAAAAAGTAAATAAATTAATTCATTTTTTTTTTTTTGCTTTTTACTTCAAGTGCCCAATTAATACTCTTAATTCGCCAAAGCTTGTAATCACGTATGTATTATCAATCTTTCCGTACGCGGTCCTGGACTGTCGTTATGATTGACAAAGCGCAAAGGACCAACAAATAACACAAACTCATCTGTC
This sequence comes from Glossina morsitans morsitans, assembly GCA_001077435.1. Classification (NCBI taxonomy): domain Eukaryota; kingdom Metazoa; phylum Arthropoda; class Insecta; order Diptera; family Glossinidae; genus Glossina; species Glossina morsitans. The sequence continues at coordinate 60,648 of CCAG010013058.1, read as the reverse complement.
TGCTGGATGTATTGGTGTTATCGTCGGCTGATCTAATCCTTTTTACTTAACAAAACAAAAAAGGTAAATTAACCGTTGTTAATAAATAATCAAATAATGTTGACAAATATTTATACATCCGGCGTAATGGTTCTTTTCTTTATATTATGTTGTTTGGTAGTAGATGAACATCAAGGTTGATGGAAACGGAATCTTGAAAAACCTAAAAGGGATCTGCGGGGCCCTTCGTGTCTTACCCAAAAATGTTTAAGTAAGTGTTTTAATACATTTTTCAACAACATAAATTAAAATATACATATTGTTATATATAGACTTTTGCAAAAGTTTTACGTCTCACAAGAGGCTTTTGAAAACATTTAAAAAAAAATTGGCGCGAGTAATTTCCTGTGCTTTTCATGTTCTTGTTGCACGCTGTTATACAATAAACGACCGTTGAAATATTCCTAATATTTATTGAAGCGAGTAGATGCGCAGACAGAACTCATATTTACGTAAATGAAGATAGTTTCATAAATTGAAAAGGCAAGGATAGGCTAAATAGAAGGGTGGTGAGTTAATTTGTACACATATAAATATTTTATTTATAAGGTTGGCGACCACATGAATATTACGGCAGTAAACTTTTGATTTACTGAATCAAGGTAACTTAATTTGATGACGTTGTCAACGTTTTCCTAAAGACCTAGAGATTGAGGCGATGTGAGAAAATAAGCATCAGCAAATTTTCTGCATTTTCAAATTGAATTGAATGTATTGAAGTATATAAGGAATAAGGAATAATTCCGCTCTAAGATGTTTTGTGAAAATTAAAAAGTTGGCCTTTACTTATATAATACAAAACTAAAATTGATTTGAAATTCATTTCAAAACATTATACATTCTTTATATGTAAATTCATAGGTTAATGTATCAATATATTATGCAAAATAAAAATAATATGATATATATTCAATTCGCAATTCAAAATTTTCTTAAAGTATGAAATTATTTCAGTTTACTTCATTTCACAAAAATTTAACATAATGTTGTTTTGATTTACATTTGTATTGCTTTATTATTCATTGTATCCTTGTAAACCGACGAACCTCAAATTTTTCCCTTATTTTCCCATTATTTTTTCGTAGTAAATTTCGCATGGAGAAGGCCATACATGATTCACAACCAAATGGCTTTCGAAGTACGCCTTCCAAATAAGAGCTGCTTAACTAAACGACATACAATCAGTGCCATTGCAAGCATATTACAGTTTGAGCAGTTGTGTACTTTGTTTTTACAGGTCAGTTGTTACACATTTCTACGATGTTACTAAAACTTGTCGCTATATTAGTTATCGTTAGCTAGATTGTCGTGTGTTGAAAATAATTCACCGTTGTACAATTTTTGTTCTGTCAGTATTTGCTTTTTTATTGGCTTAGTCCAACTTCAATCAACAACCCAAAAAATTTGCTTTTAAGTGAAAATAAAGAGGAAACTCATCTACTTATAAACATTGCTTTGTAAACTTCGTATTAAGTGAAAGCTGATAGCGAATATAGCGAAAATTATCATAAAAATCAAGTGATATTTAAATAAAGAAAAAATAAATAAAAACAAAAATTTCAATGGAAAAAGCGAACTGTTAATTATAAAATTAATTCAATGTATACATAAAAAAAATTAGTTTTTTAAAAAAAAAGAATACATTATTAACATCACTTCAAACGCTCAGAGATAAAAAGTATTAATTGATAAGGAAAGTTTGTCCAATCATTGGCATTTAGGGATCATCGGTTGGTGACAACATTAACGAACTGATTACAGAGTAATTTTTCTTTCTCATTTTTGAAATGTTACAGGAAAACTTTTGATAAAAAGTTGCTTTAATTTTATCCCAGCATCTTAAGAAACGAATAGCTTCCGTCTGTGTTATTGATATTTGTAAATTATTCTTATTAAAACAAAAATTTTAATTTGCTTAGATATATTGAGTTAACAATACATGCGCGTGTATAATTTAAACACCTTTGAAGGGAGTGCGTAGCTAGTAATATATTATTTTGGATAGAATTGTGACTTATCCTAGTAAAAGTGTTATCTTTAGAATTCCCGTTACAGAATAGCTGCCCTATAGCTGACCTCGCTGAAGTCTAAAGACTTCTAGCCCGGATTACGTGTCAAAGAAGCAGTAAACACATCTATTTTGGAGGAAAGTGACTTCGAATCGGATGAAGGGAGTGAGCGCGGTAGGATAATTTGAAGCTTGAATAATACTTAATCAGAACAAGCAATTATTGGTATGCGGTGTGCAACACATTAGCTTTTAGCATTGCGAATGATTCTGGTGATGACTAGTTGTACAACGTAGAGCTTAGCCTCGTTAAGCTAAAAAGTTGGCCTCTTATGGGATTTTCGCATATTATAGTCGTTTACTCTTTTAATATGGCATATAATAAGCCAAGCGAAATTTCGACGCAAAATTTTCCTTGAAGGCTCTTGTTCCCTATATACTAGAATTCTAAAAGCAGCTATACTGGTTTAGTGTAAACAAATTTTGTTGATAAAATTACAACAGATATCGCTTTCAAATAAGGAAAGCAACGGGTCGTTAATAGGCCCGAATTTGGCCATTTTTAACAATAAAAGTACATAGTATAACTATGATGTTTTATAAGGGCGCAACAAAATGCTTTAAATGTGGTTATTGCAATTCGTCATTTCGTCGAAAAACCTATAAGGATTTATTCTTACACTTATGTAAAGACAGTTGCACGATTGCAGGCGCTTCTGTTTATTGCTATCGCATTTCCATCAACTGAAAGTGAGACCAGTAACGAAAATGCCATATCTTCTGCCTTCTCTTCTTTTTGATTGCATCGGAAAGGCAAATCATCAGCAATTGTTTTAAAATTTTAAGAAAATATTTTTTAAATGTTCGTTTTTGAATGCATAGGAACCGGGCAAGCACTGGGTTAATTGCCATTAGCAGCTATCCTTTGGAGACTAGGCTAATGGCACCGTTTTTAATGTCGCCAGCTCAGGAAGATATGGATATTTATAAGCGGAATTTTTAGGTAGCGACCAATTTAACAACAAAACTTGAATCCGAAAAAATTTTATACTTTTTTCCTTAAGAATTATTCATTTCTTCTTCTGTGGGTCAGTAAATCAACAACAGATAGCTTGCTGACTTGAGTGAAAAAGGTTTAATGTAAACACGAGATTCTTTGTTTGAACCTTAGTAAACTTGACACATAGTTTGATTATGACGTCCGTCATGAAACTAAAATCATTTTGATCTTTCCCGAGGTTCAATTAATATTCTTATTTTATATTATTATCTAGACTTTTGAAGCTAAATGTTCTGGGATTTTCTTCTTCTTCAAATAATTACAGGATGATACAGCGCAGAGGGCATTTCTTAGTGTGCTAATGCTGATACTGATGCAGTGCAACTGAAGTATCTTATGAAAGATCTGAAAAATTGCGAAAGCGAAAGAGCATGTGAAGGAGTAGATTTATAATTTGGCTGTGGATATTTATATGCATTATTGACAAGTTTCCAAAAAAAGATAAGACAGCGGTTTAAGCCGCGTAAATGCAAAATGGCATAAACGCTGCGATCATGAAGACCACATGTAGACAATTTGCGAAGCATGGGATAGATGGGAAGTTGCGACGTTTGGACAGACAAATAGAAGATGATGGATGAGGAGCTGCTCACTATATTCATTTTGCACAGGTGATCATTGCATCACGTATGGTTAAACATCAACATGTTGATAAGGCGAATAATGTCCCGTCTGAGGTTATAATAGGCAAACTAAGGTGTTATAATTATCTGTGCAGATAAAGAGTGTTGCCTAGAGAAGATTGAGAGCTCCTTGTCCACTGCCCTCAAATCAATGAGAATCAGATCAGGATCATTGACATGTGATGATCTGAAAAATCCAATATTATCAGCAATGGTATTTCCGTGAATACCCACGGGACTAGGCACCCCGAGAAAATGGAAACAAGAAACATTAAATTTGAGGATGTATAGTAAAGATCTGATTTCTTACCCATAAGGGTGAGTTTTACATGAGGCAAGCGATTTCAAAGGGGATAAGCTAGATTCACTGTCTGACAATACAAAGAATTTCTTCTGTGATTAAATAGTCGCCAATCGGATGGTTACTAGAATAGTAAGGCATTCAGTCGAAAATAGAGAACTGTATGGGTGATTTGCGAAATAAGCTTCGATGTTAATATTTGGGAATCAAATATCAAATTCAAGTAACGGCGTTGAGCTTTTGCAGGAGTAACTCTTGATTTTCTCACACGCAAGAATTTTATTAGTAGCTGGAGATTCTGTGATCCAAAACGAATTTTGAAGTTATGAGTATCAGATCATATAATATTGTAATTATTGAGTTTGTCAGCGAAAATTTTAAGAAAGGAAGGAGGAGAATTGCGCGATAGAAGGTCGTAATCTCCGACCGGATGACGCTCATTTATTTTATTATAATAGAGGGTAGAGGATTAACGTTTGCCGTAATATGTAAATAAATTTCATGGCACTAGGGCCTAGGCCAAGACATTTTCAATGAATTTTGGGTAATGTCAGAAGATACATAGTTAAATGTGCAATAAGAGTGAACAAGAGCATTCTAATTTTCGCCTTACTAGCACGAAATACAGTTTAATTATATAAGAAAACGTGGAATCTCATGAGATGCCACAAATGGATCTCAGGACGTTAGTTAGCTGCATGCGTTGTTGGATAATTTTATTAAGGTGAGCAGCAGGAGAGAGGTTCGACTGTAGAACAAAGTCTAAAAAGTGAAAGATTTTGGCAAACGGTATACTGGAGCCATACATGAGAAGTGAAGTAGTAATAGAGTCTCTTCTTTTTTTCGAATCCACGTACATAGGCTTATTAATTGAGAGTGTGAGCTGGAGAGACTCAAGGTTAGATTGTATGACCGCACAATTCTCGATGATAGTGAGAAGTGAGATATTCTCACGAAGGGAGTTGAAAATTTCGTTAATATACATACAAATTGAAAATATAAATACAAAATAAAAAAATTTTTGCATGTTTGCAATGGTTTGGGAGCTAACAAGGATTTATGGGAGTTATAGGTGTGCTTCTGTGCTACATGCTTTTCCTTTAACTTTTTTTTCTGCGTTTATTTGAATTTTGTTCTTTTTATTTTCTTATTTTTTCTTTATTTCTTTTTAAATACTTTTTAATCGTTATTGATAATATATAGCATATATTTATTTCCATTTAAATTCGGCTGTTAACTGAATTTCATGTATAAATAAAGACAAAAAATAATAATAATAAAACAAAGAGAACTTAGCACGGAGCCCTTCGGAACATCTGTGAAAGATCTCCTATGTGCGATGACCATATAGTAAAGATCATATAGGAAATTACAAGATTTGATAAGGAGATTTAAATAGAGTAGGATAGACTTTAAAATGTTAGTGTTAACAGAATTAAAAGCTGCTGTTATGCCCAGAAAGCAAGCAAAGGATGAATTGATTGCAGACGACAACGCGATGTTGTCTTGGGCGGATTTGGATGGCTTAAAACCAAATTGCAAATTGCGGAGGGAATAATAGTGTTTGATTTTAGAGAATGTTTGTCGTTTTATAATTTATTTATGAAGTCCGAAACCTGAGATGTTGAGTTGAACATATTGATAAGATCGGTAATCATTTCATGATCTAACGATTTTTTACTTGTTATGGATACCGCTACCTGAGGATTTAAAGACTTTTTATTTGGTATGGACACAGCACTCGCGGGATTGAATCGTTTAACAAGCGTATATTCAGGGGAGGCAAGCTAAGGAAGTTATCGAGTGAAAGGACGAAGTTGACATAGGGACTCTGACAGAAGGAGTATACATGAAGTTTAAGACGATCTGCAGCGTCCTTTTTGGATTTCACAATTTTTTTTGTAAGAACGAAAAATCTTTGAATTAGATGCATGTTCATCCTTGTAGTTAATACATCTTTTTTTGTGGCCAAAACGATGAAGACTCATGATTGACGCCACAAAATGGGCAAATAAACTTCTGAGGAGTACAGACTTTATGATCAAAACGTCAACGTTTACGACATTCTACGTTTACGACTATGTCCCAGTTTAATAAGGAAGCTAATACCTTGTATGCAAACACGCGAAGGTAAGACATCTCCAAACCTTAGATGAACCGTGTTTAAAGCTACGCGAGAATTAGTATTAAAATCGAATTTGCTGAATCGCATAATTTCTGCGACTTTGCAGTAATTTAGCAATGTTCCAAATTTAAGTAAATTTTTGGGAAAAATTTCTTGCTCACCCATTCGAGGGGATGGGACCACCCCCATTAATGTCGTAAAATTTTGACGGAGTATCGGCAATGTAACCTTTGTTAAGTGAAGAATCAGCGGCAACTGAGATTGCTTTAAATGCATCCAAGATAATTATCTTAATTTTTTGTTAGAAATAAAAAACAATTCTATATTGGAGAGATGTTGATATAGATTCTATTATAGGCAGAGGATTATTTCTATACTGAATGAACACAGAGCACCCATTTCTATTATGAGCGTAGGCGCTAACTCCGGGAATTTTTACACCCCTGTCCGCGAACGAGATGGTACGGACTTGTAATCAAACCATTTTTCACAGATTGTGTAGATATTTACAGACGCAAAAAATTGTTGCAAATTATGAACAGCCAAATAATGAAACTCGGGAATAGTGATGTCGTAGCTTGACTGAAAAGGATCGATCGATGGACGGACGGAGCCACTGCGGCAGCCCCTTTTTTTAATTTGCTTCAGGAATTAATTCAGGAAAAAATTTCAGGAATATTCAGAAAATTATTTTTTTCTTATAGTTTATCTCGGTGCAATTTTTTCCAATTTTTTCTTTTGGAGAAAAAGTGAATGCATGAAAGTGATTGTTTCAATTTTTCATTTATGTTTGCTTCTTTACCTATTTTTTTTATTTCTTTATAGATTTGAAACGTTTTGAGGCACCGCGAAATAAAAATTTGAGTACTAGTAGAATTATGCTCGACATGAATTCCACGTCGCCTACTATTCAGAATAATAGATCTGCAGGGAATTCAAATTAGTTTATGCCTACTGTTTATGCCCTTACTTTTTTGTAAAACAGTAAATACAAAAATTAAATAATCTCGGGATTTAACTAGTAAAAAGATGCGAACACCAACGGATCCTTTCCATTTTTCAGCTTGATTTGAGATTACCAGCTAGGAATATAAATGGCAAGTTTTAATCTCCCATTGCAATTTTTAAAATCCTTTGCTCATATAAATTCCCTGTCCCGAGTCTAAGAATCGTTTCGTGTAATTTTAACTACGTCACCAAGAAATGTTGTATTGTTAATATTTACTGAGTTTGTTAGCACACCACCACATATTTATTTATTTATTTATTTATTTATTTATTTATTTATTCTACTCAACTCAACTAAAAACAAATGACAGTGGAGTTCAAATGACTCTTAAAGTAAATCTTAAAATAATTATTATTAAAACTTAGTATAAGTACAATAAAACAAATAAGAAGGAAAAAAGAAAATCATGCACACAATTAGCACAGACCCACAATTACCCACAACCGGTGCAGTACTAAATTGCAAATTAACCCCTAAGCCATCGCAAACATGTATAAGCTTGGCAACCGATAATATTTAACAACAATTCATTTTCGAGTCATAATGACTACTTAGGGTTAAAAGCTAGTTTAAGTATGACACTGGTAAATCTCTTATTTCTCCAAGTAATGACGGCGAGTCAATAGCACCATTTATTACTTTGATTACGAAGGAAAAGCCAAGAACAAATCTACGTTTCTCAAGAGACGGTAAGGACAACAGGAGCAACCTATTTTCATAGGGGGAAGAGAAGCAGACGCATCCCAACCCAAATTCCAAAGGGCGAATAGCAAGAATAGATTCAATTGAATCTACCTATGTGAAGGCGAATAGCAAGAATTGCTTTTGAATAGATTTAATTGAATCTACCTATATGAAGGCGACCACACAACAGAAGCATACTCAAGTATAGGTCTAACCAAACACGTATACAGCCTTTTGGTAATATACGGATCATCTAGCTTTTTGTACCACCTCTTGATGAAACCAAGAGCAGACCTGGCTTTACTTAAAGAGAACTTGACGTGTAAGTTAAAACGTAACCTATGATCAAAGAGAACGCTTAAGTCTGTGAACGACTCGACGTCCTCCAACTTGTGTGAATCTATGAAATAGTGGGTAATGAATGACTTCCTTCTTGAGAAAGAAAGCTTCTTACATTTATTTAGGTTTAGTGTCATATTATTCGACGAACCCCTTGCCACCAAATTATTCAGGTCAGTTTGAAGCTGATGTGATTGCGATTCTAGGCAAAAACAAGAAAACTGTTTCACATCATCAGCATACATTAAGATCTGGCTAGATTTAATCGCCGAAGGCAAGTCATTAATGTATAGATTAAATAAAATGGGTCCTAAGTGGCTATCCTGAAGTACTCCTGACGTAACGCAGAATTCATGTGAGGTGGTGAAATTAAAAAAAAACCCTGAGTGAGCTATTATGCAGATAAGAGCTTATCCATTTCACTAAATGGGAAGGGAAGCCAGCGGCGTGAAATTTAAAGATAAGTAATTTGTGGTTAACCAAATCAAACGCTTTGCTAAAATCAGTGTATATGACGTCAGTGCGAGAGCCATTGGAAAATGCCTTGAAAACCTGACAATAACAGATTGGTGACCGTAGATCTTCCTTTTCGGAAGCCATGTTGGAGTGGAGAAATATACGATTTGATGGCAAAGGCCAGATGCTGAGTTATAATTCTCCCGAATAGTTTAGGTAAGACACTCAACTTGGCGATGCCTCTATAGTTCTCAACAAGTTGTCTACTCCCACTTTTGTGAATAGGAATAAGAAAACTACTCTTCCAACACAAACGGATAACACCTAAGTTCAAGGACTGATTAAAAATCTTTGAGATAACACCACAAAGCTCAATAGCGCAAGGCTTAAGTACACATAATGGAATTCCATCAGGTCCAGGCGCACAACTGTATTTCAGAGAAGTCAACCCTTTAAAAACGTCATTTTCAGAAATAACCAAATTAGGTATTGAAACCAAGTTAATTATAGTATATAGGTAATTTCGGATAAACCGAAACTAGCAGTCGAAAAGTTTCGTCGGAAGTACTCCGCAAATAGATTTGAGATTCCAAAATCATCCGAGGAATCAGAGCTATTAAAAGAAACATGCGAGGGATGTGTGCAAATTTTTCTTTTTGAATTAACAAATTTAAAAAAATATTTCGGATTAGAAATTGAGAGGATTTAATGAACTAAAGGTATCTGCAATAATAATGGTGGTTGAGGGAGTTAAATCTATGCCTTGCCACGGAGTAAGCGAAATAGTCGAGAGCAGAGCCATTTTTCGAATATTTTTTGAGAAGCGTGTTTTTTCTATTCTCATAATATTTAACTAAGTTATTAAACCACGGGGGACACCTGCTTAGAGGTCGGGACTGCTTGATCGGAAAAGATGCAGAAATAGCTGGATTTAATATATTATAGAAAGATGACAGTAAGCTTTCAATATTTCCAATTGAGAAATCAAGCCTAATATGTGAAAGATAAGATTTTAGCAGTAAAATATTGATTTTATGAAAATCACAATATTTGCTGGAAAAGGTGGGTATTGCAACATTAAGGCAGTGCAACGAACCATCATACTTGAGATGAAAGGAAATGCACATTGCTGGATGATGAGGATCCTCAGGTAAACTAAAAGGTGGACAACGATTTACACTAATTTCAGGAAAATTGGCAAAGCAGAGATCAAGCAGTCTACCATTACAATTAAGGGTACGGTTATATTTAGCTAAATTATGGTCAAATAATTCGTTAAAGAACACAACAGCTCTATCAGATGTTGAAGTAGGAATCAAACAGTCAAGATTATCACTGTTACACCAAGTGACTTGAGGCAGGTTGAAGTCACCCAAACAATGACTAAATCGATAGGTTTAGACTGCTTGGCCATTTCACAAATGAGGGCAGCCTGTTTCTTATATATAGAGATATCAGAATTTGGGGGAATGTAGGAGCAGGTAATAAATAGCTGTTTATTAGGCATTTTCGCTCGAACGGCGATAAATTCAACTTCAGGAGAAGTGGGGAATTCTATTGAATTAGAAGGGACTAACACAGATATGGCAATTAATACACCGCCACCAATGCGATTCAATCGATCATTTCTAAAAAATGGAAAGAATTATGGAAAAGTTCCGACGAATGTATATCAGGTTTTAACCAAGTTTCAGTGAAAGCCAAACACAAAAACTCAGTGCTTACTGAATTTAGAAAAGTAGAACGAATTTTTGAATTTAGGTTCCTTACATTTTGATAAATGAGATATAATGGGCCTGAAGATACATTTAGTTTTTTGAAGGCGATAGGATTACAGCTTTGGTATTACGGGGTCGATCTCGAGGAATAAATTCCTTAATTAACGATCCTACTGGCCATAGTGATTTATTTAGCAACAACTCACGGTTTTCAGTCGGAACTAGTATTTTAAAAGAAGATATTGCTCTACATTGAGAAGAGGCCAATTTGAAGATGCTAAAGCGCTTTAAGTTGACTGATGGGACTTTCGCCGCCAGATAGTTTTTTATGTTATCCACCGATGTTTCAGCTGCCAGTCTTGACACAAATATTGCTTTTCTAGGAGGAACTGCCGTCAAGCAAATATCATTACTAGGAACAGGAGGGTTCACGTCTGGGGAGTTTAGAGATGGGGAGAATATTGATGGGGTTATCGCCCTTGCACAAGCTGCTTGTGCGACTTGGCCAGTCTGGTGATAAGCATTCACATTCGAACAGCCAGGGGGAGAGGATGTGTAGACGCCTGAGTTGAGTGAGAAGTGCCACTTGGAGAAGATACTCTCGCAACTTCAGCATAAGTTATACCAGAAGAGCTTCCTGGTTTATTTGAAGCTTTTTTGTTGCAGACCGAGTCAACCATATGTGGAACGCTAACGTTCTTTGAGGACATTTTGGAAGCACTGACTTTTCCCAACGAATCGGACTTAGGAGGAATTAGTGGTGACGTACCATACGCTACACGACAAGTAGTGATTTTACTAGCTTGGGAAGAATATGAGTGCTCAATGAAACGACATTTGTCGAACCTTGTCATAATTAATTCAAATTTCTCCCGCAAGGAGGCGAGGTTTTTGCTCAATTCCGAGACACTATTTCTCGTTTCCGAGAATAATTTATAGAAGTCAATGTCCCGCTTCTTACAGTCAGGACATGACCATCTTAAGCCCTTAGAAGGGTCAACAACTGCATCAGCAGCACGGCCGAGAATACCGGCACACTTTGTATGACCAAAGCGCTCACAGAGCCATCAAGAAACGAATCTATCAGATTCCAGGCCTGTTTTTGCGCGACATGGTGTAAATAAGCACTCCATGTCACGTCAAAAAGAAAGAAATGGATTATGAGGAGAAAAAAAAGAGCAATATCAAAAGAATTACAACACTAAAATTATCTAAAAATTTAAGAAAATTTCTCCGTTACGTTGACATTCTAACCAAAAGAAAAAGAGATATCAAAACCCACTTGCAAAGACTATTGGTCTCTCTAAAACAGAGAGAGAAAACAAAATCACAAAAATTATCTCTTAATTTAGACGACAATTTTACACTGCTCAAGCAACGGTAAACAAAGAGCAAGAGAAAAGCTGTAATAGCACCAAAAGGAAAAAAACGCGAAACAGTCCTATTAACAAGAGCACAAAGGCTGAGCGCAAGAACCAAAATGAAAATCAACAAAAGTTTGATATAATTTTTATATAAATGTAATTCTTACACCCTTTACACTTTTATGCCTTTACAAATAAATAGGCTTTAAACGCGTAAAAAGAAATATAGCAATATGAAATTGAAAACGATGCAGGCAAGAATAAATCGATACGATCACGCCCCGATCAGTTGCCAAATTTTTAATTCAAATAGAAATACATTGAAAACCTAAAGCCGAGTTAGGTGCTGCAGTGTTTCGAGTTCGGAGCCATAATCACTTAATTGAAAAGTTTGCGCGGCGATAACGATATGACAAACTTATAATTACAAAAATTATTTTTTAACATGGACTCTGCTATGGTGAACAAAAAAATTTTATAATTTTTTAATGCCATTCTTGAAGTAGTGCTCTGAAAACACTTTGAAATGCTTATGTACACTTCTTGCTCTTCATTCCCTTGTTGAAAGGTGGTTACCACGAGCAAATTTGTATGTATTTGGGAACGGAAAAAATTCAGATGCTCCAATCTTTTAATTTGGCCATTGTAAGAATACTCCTTTAAGGCTTGAAAAAGAACATTTTTTTTTTTTTTTTTTTTGAATTAATAAATTAGTGGAATGGTGTTAATTCACAAAAAATTCATATCACAGTTTTTTTATCCGTTTATGATTATTTCGCTTCATCTTAGGGTTAAAAGTCGCATAGACGAAAACGATTCCGTCTACTACGTTTACTTAGCTCTTCAGATCTGAAAAATATCGGGGAACGACTGCGTCAAACCTTCATCTTACTTGTTCCTAATTTCCCTCTTTCCACGATCGGTTTGACGAATAACGAATAACCCATTCGGGCAGTTCTTAAACCTACTTAACTGATTTTCTAACTTAGCATAGATAGCGATTTTCATTATAAAAACGTTTTTATGTTCAGCGCTCGAATTATATTTTTTTTTAAGTGGTAATAAAAGTAGCAATAGAATTTTGCCGGTTTTTTCTGACCGAACGCACAAACAGATAAATGAAATTGATAAACAAAGAAAAAACTTAAAAAAAATGTTTTCAAGAAAGCTTTCAACTCGGAAATTTACCAAGCAAGCAGATCTCACTGTAGCTTGCGTACATAATTTTATGCATTACTAAATCTGCATTAAAAAAATTTGTTAAAACAATATTTTATTTTGTAGAATTTGGAAATAAAATAAAAAGAAAGAGGAACAATAAACAAATACAACCATGAACCAAAGAGGATCTTTTCCGATTCTTGCTCTTTATTTATTTTTTATAATTTTTAAGCAAGGCTATGGAGAAAACAGGTTTGTGTTCTTGTGTATTTATAAGATGCTTTTATGCTAATAATAACTTTTCTTTTAACATCTTAAACTCAAAGCGTTCAATGGGTCTGTACTACAAATGATTATTGTATTATTGATGAAGCAGCCAATATTGGCGATGTAAAGCGTTTCGAAAGCCAACACGACTGCCGATTGTCATGCGGTAAATACGGTGCTGTTTGGCCAATGCCGACTGGTGACTGTGTCCTCGGCCATGAACGCATTCAATTTGACCCATGGAAAGTACGTTTCAATATTATGGCTAATAGCTCATGGACCAGGCAATTTTTACGTGAGACGAATCGTATCTTTGTAAGTAATATTATCAAAGAATGTTTACGAAATTGCACAGTCGAGAAAAGCAAAGAAATTTTGGTGAGGGTTGCCGTGAATTCTACAAGTCTATCACTAGACTGGGAGACTGATGAATCGTACAAGCTAAACATAAGGACAACAGGTAAAAAGTGATGATAGACAGTAAGAAAATCGCAGACTATGAAATAATTGCTATCAAAAATTCTGGAAGGCACTGCTACCTTTGTGAATATTAAAGCTGAAACTGTTTACGGGGCCAGACACGCTTATGAGACACTAAGTAATGTTATAACGGGTAGTACAGCGTAAGTTTTAAATTCACAGATGTTTAAAATATTTTAACCACATTTGCTCGTCTTCAGTAATGGCTTGCTAATGGTAAGTTCAGCTAGAATACATGATTGTCCGATATATCCTCATCGCGGTGTGTTGTTGGATACAGCACGAAATTTTATGCCGCTACGGCAAATACGTAATACTATCGACGCTATGGCGACTTCAAAACTTAATATTTTTCATTGGCATGTGGTGGATACACATAGTTTCCCTCTAGAAATTACTAGAATCCCCGAAATGCAACGGTATATTTATAACTTATGAAACTAATAAATACGTTTAATACATGTTAAGCTTCGTAGATTTGGGGCTTATTCTCCAACCAATGTCTACACACGGAGTGAGACTATTAATATGATCAAGTATGCTCGCTTAAGAGGAATACGTATTCTGATTGAAATCGATGGTCCTTCGCATGCAGGCAACGGGTGGCAATGGGGCCCTATGGCAGGTATGGGTAATTTAGTTGTATGTGCTAATCAAAAACCTTGGCGTTCATACTGTGTACAACCACCATGCGGACAGTTGAATCCTATTAACGATAATATTTACTCCGTAATGAAAGAGATCTACGAGGATATAGCCGAAGTGGGTGCACCTGAGGAAACGATACATATGGGAGGCGATGAAGTTTTCATACCCTGCTGGAATGCTACCGAAGAGATAACGCAAAAAATGCTTGCAACTGGCTTCGATTTGAGTATACAGAGTTTCTATAAACTATGGTCCATATTTCATAGTAAAAACCTAGAATCGTGGGATGAAGTAAATCAGCGTCAATTCCCATACATAAAGGAACCAAAGCCAGTTATTATTTGGTCGAGTCATATAACTGATCCCGAAATAATTGAAAACTACTTGCCCAAAGAGAGATTTATTATACAAACATGGGTTGCTTCAAATTCCTCTCTGAATCGAATGCTTTTAGACCTAGGCTACAGAATAATCAAATCAACTAAAAATGCTTGGTATTTGGATCATGGTTTCTGGGGACGCACTATGTACTACAATTGGGCTACCGTTTACAACAGTAAAATGGAAATGCATCCGAACGTATTGGGAGGAGAGGTCTGCATGTGGAGTGAATATGTTGATGAATTTGGTGTGGGTAAGTGTTAACAGAACTGACAACGTTTTAGTTGAAAAAATTTAAATTTTATAAATAAAATTTGTAAATCCGAAAGAGACTCGTATATGGCCGCGAGCTGGAGCTGCTGCTGAACGTTTGTGGTCTAATCCAAAGTCTAGTTCATATCAAGCACAATATCGCTTCTATCGTTATAGACAACGTCTTATTTCAAGAGGTATACGACCTGATGCTATAATACCGAAATGGTGCATTCTGAATGAAAATCATTGTATGTAAATTTTCTGTTTTGCTTGCAATATGTAAAAAAATCAGAAATCAAACAAATTTTTATATAATAAAAATTGTTTACTTTAAATAACCTAAATCAACAGCATGTTTGAACATATCTGCTATACGTTGCCTCTTCCTGGCATCCTTAAACGGTTTTATATCCCATACATCGCTTAATTTTGTATCTACGGTTATCTCGTCCAAATCCTTAACTTCGTCATCTTCCAGCATTGACATAGGCAAAGATTCAATGCCCATACCACAACCAAATCGGCCCACATCCTTGATTTCTTTAAGCAATTCAGACCAAGCTAACGCTTTTTCCGGATCTGCTCCCAAATCGCTAATTATTTTGCTGGCGCTCTCATGATAAGTTTTTAGCAGAGTTTCATAATGACTCTCACGCAAACTTTGGCTAACACAAGAATACATAAAAAAAGAAATATCCAAGGCTAAAGAAGCAAAACGTGCCAACTGAAAATCTATCATTATAATGGCCTCCACTCTGTCTTCTGGAGAGCAACGTGTTAGAAAATTGGGTGTCCAACAATCACCATGAGTGACAACGGAAAGTTTCGCTACAAATTAAAACGAGTTTTCTTTTTGTAATGCGAGTAAAAGATACGATCAACTTACTCACATTTTGTCGACACCAAACTTATTAAATCATCGTATAAATTTTCTTGCAAAAAATTGTCTGCTATTGTTTCACACTTTGTCGCCGGATAAGTTTGTTTTATAGCATCCCGAGCCACTATAAAAGCCGACTCCAAAAAATCTTTATACCATGACCGATATTTTTCAGCAAAATACGTTTCCTGAAATTATTACATCAATGTTATATTCATATTCTCAATTCAGAGAAGTGTATATCACTAAATCTATATTTTTTGACCAGATTTGTTAGATTTCGATTCAACTTAACCAGCTTTACCCCTCGTCAATTGCCCGGATTAATAAGGTTGACATAGCTAAAACTTTGCTAATGTAAGAAAATTTCACCTTTGAAGGCAGAAGATGGGCATTAAAAAAACTAAATTCACTTGAAATATCATTTTGTTAATATTTGATATCAATTTGAAAGTTGACTCAAATTAAACAAACAATATATATAAACGGAATTAAATTTGTCCCCAAGATCTAGGAATATAAGCGCACTCTCTCTGAAAATACAACAAGAACGCGCTCATATAATTTATAATTATTTAAATATTTTAAAAATATACATATATGTATATATATAAATTATATAATTGCGCCTTCATTGTGTTTTCAGCCTAAAAGTTTACAGCTACTACGTAGAGCAGCCCGAATACGAAGTCGGCTATAAAATTCGAGTAAATGCGTTAGAAGAAGTTGCATCTGATTCGTAGCGCTTACTTCTAAACATTTACAGGTCTTTTCGAACTCCTCTGGTTCTAGCTCACTAAATGCCAATGAAATACCATGAAAACGGCCCAAAGTGCTCATTGTTAAAACGCATTCTTCCAGACTAATGCACTCTTGCCGAATGGGAGAACTATAACCAAAAACATTTACATCTTCTAGAGCAATAAAATCATTTTCGCCATCGCAGTATGACGCGTAACATACAGGGTACTCTTTGAAAGCACGTTGAGGTGAGCGTCGTTTTTGAAATCGTTCCCATGCAGGTATAACATGGGCATAGAAATTGATTTCATTGCGAAAGAAATCCGCTGATCGGAAAACTGCGCGTCTTGCCATGTTTTGAGGCATAGCCTTAACAATCAGATGTACTTCCATAGTTCTACTAAAAGAACAGGAAAGCTTTTAAGTTTTTATATTCAACATAGATGACTATCTCGTGCTTACCCATTATCTTCGTTGATACCATAAACGCTTAAACGAAAAACTTTGCTGAGATACGAATCACCTTTTTTAACTGTTTTACCAAATTTATAGGAAGTATGTATAGTACCGCCTGCTTTCTTAACAATTTCTGTTAAGGTAGTCTCGGTGAATTCTCTTGAAATATCCGTTAAACTCATGTCTGATACTACAGAAAAAATTATTAACAGGAAAATATACATAAAATATTTGCTCGATTACCAATCTTTGAAGTTTATGTTGATTACTTTGAATATTTTTTTGTTTTGATTTGTATCAAAAACTTGAAAAGTGCCTGTTATCTTAGGCCCATAATCCAGTAACGCAATTGAAGTTTTTTATTTCACAGTTTTAAGAATTATTGATTATATTGAAATATTTGATGATTTATATTAAATTCTTGATTCTTTGATTTATAGATTATGTTTGACTCATTGGCGATGAAATTGGTTTTGTTTGGTTGGCTAAAAACGTTGGTTGTGTGTTCGTCAACGACAATCGTCTTACATTGAATGAATTTAATACGCACAAATGGAAACTTTTCGCCGGGCTTGTCAAGTCATCTTTTTTTACTTAAATAAATGAACACATAAGCATATGCACAAATCAAACCATATTGATGTTAATATTTACATTGCATTCCTTATGTTTACTTCTCAGACAATCTGGTAAGTTAAACGAGCGCGATCTCTTTTGTTAATTGCTTACAACCTGATAAGCGGCAGAGACAGGCAGAGTGTTTTAGCTTTTTAAAATAAATTTAAATGAATTTTATATTTATCTTAAGATAAGCCTTCTTTCTGATAGCGCACAATAATTGATACGAAAAGAAAATATTTACTTCTGAGAAACTGGATTTCTAATCTTTACGCTGTAATTATTATTTAGTACATTATCGATGTTAATTTTTATCAATTATAACATAACATATAACATAATTAAACATAAACTGCAAGCGTTTTTAATTGTTTTTTGCATAAAAAAGCAAGATACTTGCCATTTCCGTCGAATCTTAATAAAATTCTTGCGCCCGGAAAATATTGTTAACTGGCCTAAGTGTTTACTTAAATGCTCCCCATTCATGGTCTGATTTTGTCAATTTTCGATTTCAATGTGACGAGAATCATAGAAAAAACTTTGAATAAAGGTTACTCTAAATAAAATTTTTTTCACGTAACTATCGTAACTACAATTATTATTTAAGTACATTTCGATAAGAATTTAATATATGATATGTGTCAACTGTTAGTTGAATATTATTTTGAATATATCTACATTTCTGGGTTTTCAACATTTTCCGTCCATGCAAGTTTATTAGTGATCCTAACTTATTTCTCTCGTAAGATATTTGCTTTGTTGTGATCAAATTTTCCTATGTTCAGTATGCTTGGTACGCAACTAGGTATGCCGCTATCCTACAGTCTAGAAGAAGAAAGTACAAAATTACGCGAACATGGCCAAAGATCTTAGATCTTAGATAGTAATGGCAGAGCTAAATATATAGAGCACCCAAGAAATGTTCCAAAATAAGGGTGCGACACAATGCACAACAAAATCTAAGCGTCACTTATTTTAAATTTAGAAATTATTTATGTAATTTATGTTAACTTTAACTAATGTAAATTTGCTTTTATACTATATATGATTTGCAATTTGGGTTTATATCATGCATTATTTGTAAGAAATGAAAATCAGGCAATTTATTTTAAAGTTGATGGTAATGTCCAAATAAACTGATTGACACTTTTTGTTTAACTAATACCCAAAAGGGCTCTTGATGATGTCATAAAATTTAAGCAGATTATGAAGATTAACAAAATGATATCTCGAATTGCAAAACTTCAGGCTTACTAAGAAAAATTCAAGAATAAAAATTATAAGTTTGTTGTTCATGTTGATGTTGATTTCCTTGTTTTTGGTTCTAAAACCATGTGCTTTTGTTTACATTTTCTTGTGAAACAATATGGTAGCGTGGCTGCCCCTTGTGTTTACCACTAGGGAGTTTTTAAACGGAAAACGAAAATGATACCTCATTGCGTCAGCCCCCACTAGAAGCTAGTAAAATGTTAAAGATATTTTGTGCTTTCTATTATTAATAATAGTAGCAGCGCTGCTAATTAACGTTCACTTAATTGCTTGCTCTTGCACGCTCAGTATTTGTATCGCAAAAACTCTTTTAAAGTGTTACACAGTATAAAAAACTTATAGAGCAAAAGTGCATAGACTTCTGGGTTTTTAAGTGGATGTGCGATATGGTATTAATGTAAGTGTATATGTACACAAAGAAAGCAAAAGCTAAGTAGCCAGTATAACTTCTTTTCATTTAATCGTTTATTTCATACTAAAGTTTTCTACATTTTATGTTCGCCAAATGTCTCAATAAATTGCAATGAAAACTTTCAGTTCAAGAAGTACGAATAGATTTTTTGTTATTACACAGAGTTACATTGTATGAATAATTTATCTTTATTTAATTTACTTGTTATTTACATATTTGTTCATATTGTTCATGAGTTATTGTATAAGCCGTGTTATCTATTTATAGACATGACCGGTGCCCCAGAATATATTCCAGTTAATATTGTACCCATAAAATATATAATCTAATTACAATTAATAAATAAATATTTAAAATATTAAAAACCCCCTGTTAATGCTAAGTTGCGCATATTGAATTATTTTTTATACCCATCACCGAAGGACGAGGAGTATATGCATTTTGTCAAAACGTTTGTAACGTCCAAACCAGAAACCGCAAAAAGTATATCTATTTGTGATCAGCACTAAATTCTAAGTCAATTTAAGCAAGTCCGTCTGTCCGTTTGTATAATGTCTATTGCAAACATTCTCCTGGGCGCAATAATGAAGCTATCGACTTCAAATTTGGCAGAAACATTGGAAGTTTCTTCGCGCAGGTTGGTATTGAAACCTTTTTTTTCAAAGGGAATGGAAAATTGGGTTTGTTCTCATTACTAATGAACTATACCAAATAAATGTACAAAATTTTGAACGCATATTCTATTGGCGATGCTGTAGTAATTGCGTACAAAAATGAAAAAAATTAGCCACGCGTATCCAATATTACAGTGTATCAAATTTTAATTTTTTTTCAATACTTTTATAACATGCATTAACAAGCTCTTGAAAGCACCTAAACATGTTCGGTTGCTCGGCTGTCCATCTGCCTGTTTGCGTAATTTTTTAATATTTGTGATAAACATTCTCCCGTTAGCGAAAATAAAGATATCACCGAAAAATTTCCGATAAAATTTGGAATCGACGTAAACTTTTCAAAGGACACGCCACCAACGCCCACATGCCTCTACGACAAAAACTTTTACTTTGAAATTAGAATAAATCAATTGCGCCCATTTCATATTATAGCGCATGAGAATTTTGTTCTTTTACTTCTTTTGTCTTTTTTTGGGGTAAACTTTGATGGGTATAAAAGATTTGTACTCGACCGAATTTAATTTTCTTACTTGTCCTTTCTTCGAATAGTATATTCCAAATAATTGAATAATTTCTAACTTTAAAACAATATTAATATTAGCACAGACTCGTTGTCGATATGAAACCAACGCAAGTACAACATAGATTTCTCAAAAATAATGCTATTAGCATTAATTCAAAACGTATACATTATTATTTCCCGACTGTCTACGCATTCGTTTTACAAGTTTTCAAGTTCTTTCTGCGCAAATATTGATTTTATGATAGTGTAAAGAAGAAGTTAATCACGTTTGTTTAAATAGATTAATTTAGATATGTTTTTCTTTAGCCATGCTAGATCTACCACACTATACCGTAACGAATGTGGAAACTAACAGCTAAACACCAAAAACGAGGAAGATGAATTGAAGACAGCTTCTTGTGAACTTGGAATTTACTTATCTTGTTCCTGTTTATTTTGTACTAATTTAAGTCTTTTTTTATGTTATATCATTTAAGATGTTGGTTTATTAATGGATTTATTTCGAAAAAATAATGGAAAAAAGGGGGTAAAATTGACGTTCGTTTGTTTACAATGGCACAATAATCCAATCAATAACAACAACATACAAGCTTAAATAAAAACAAAACTATGTAATATTTTTGATAAAATTAAGTAAAGTGAAATAAATTCATATAATTTATATAATTTCATATTATCATTTCTTAAGAAACCTTTGAATTGTAAAGTTTAACTACGAATTTTAATATATACATTTTCATTTTTATTTTATCTAATATATTAACACATTGAATCAACCTTAGTTTTGTATTATATTATATAAATAAAATCCAACTTTTTAATTTTCACAAAATATGTTAGAGCATGTAGCTAAAAACATCGAAACTCGAAAATGAAATCTAGTTAACACCAAACAAAATTAGTGCCCAAAAGTCGAAAATACAGCTAGTTAATGTCATACATAATTAGGGCACCGATTAGCTCTTTTAGTTGACTGGTAGCTTTATTCTGGTATTGTCATCGCTCAACTATCATAGATGTGTACTTGTGTTTACATATCATCCTCTCTGTCCCTTTGTATCAGCGTTCGAAAATGAAAGCAAAACTATCAAATAGCAAAACAGGGGGATAATCACGTACGCGACCAAACCGATGATAAATGATGCGTGATCGCGTACGACTTTCGAGTCATGTTCGCTGGTATCCTTCATATGTAACTGAAAAAGCAAACAAAAGAGAGAAATTTTTGTTTATATTTAATTGTGGATATCAAAATTCGGAAATAATAGCTGGTTCTGCTCTCTGATAAATAAACGAATAAACCAAGTGTTTATACACTTAATTTATTTCAATTATGACATACACTTCTTGTTTGTTCTCCCAACTATAAAATCTAAAAACAAAAGTACTGTCAAAAAGCTAGTTGTTACTCCACATGCACATATAATATGGCTTCTCACTTCACTGAAGAAATCGATCCTTTTTGCATAAATTTATAAGTTTGAGAGGAATACATTTTATTTAAGTGCTGATACAGCCTCTAGTTGATTAGTCTTGAAATTCCTTGAAAATTTATTAGGCTATCGAAACCGAAAATTAAGGTTAACATTAATTTTTAACCAAAATCAAAAGTTTTTAAGCATCATAAATTCTTATTGGGAACATCTTCACCCTCTTTGCTGGTTTTTCTCACAAAATCAATCAAAGTCATTTTGGCTGGCAATTTTACTCCATGCACTTGTTTGATATAAATATTCAAGGTTCAGTGAGAACTAAGCTTTTTGTGGCATATCGCACATTTGCAATTTTCATGTACTTTCCGCGTATGTTTGAAGAGGCCGGTAATTAGATTGAACCTTTGGGTATAAAATTCACATTGATGTATCGTTTACAGGTGAGCTTTTAAATACTCTAAATTTGCAAATTCTTGTGGACACCGCTGATATATTGCTTCAATTTCGGTATTAGATTCATCGTACTGCCGTTAATAATTTGGGGGAATGCTGTTTCTCTTCTCTTTCTTCGCATTATTTCCAATAGTACTCTATACTATTTAAACTACGAGCAGATATTAATGATCTTATACCCGTATCTATCATCTGTTAGTCAGTCAATAGACAATTCTAAATCTTTCCGCTAGCCCTATAGAGTATTCATCTTTTCTTCCATACTTATAATGTTTAGTGTCAGCAGTAGAACAAAGCGAGGTATGTCATTTTTCTACAACATACGTTTCCATTTTCTTAGCAGGCTGCTTTTTCTTGCACAGTAAGTTCATCATAGTTTTGCACTAATTTATTATGCTTTTGAACTCCTTTTAATTAATTTATGAACTTAGATCTCTCTTTAATTTATTACACTATTAAGCTTTTATATGTAATATGCATAAGTATTCCAATTATTTTCAAAGATATTTATCAGTATAATTTCACAAGTGACATTATTTAGCCCATAATAAAGAAAAGCAAAATTTGCAATTGCAAAATAATAAGCCGCTAATTATGTTGATTTTCGTTTCCTCCTTCCGCGTTTATTCTTTTCAATTACGTGTGCACTAAAGTACGCATTTTCCAATGATTTTATTTTTTACTTACTGTTATTCTTTTAGTTTTAAGAAATATACATAAGCCGCAACTAAAAATATAGACACACACATTAATCCAGCTATTATATTACAAGAATAGTTCATTGTTTCTTTTCAATTGAAAATTCTTTTTATTATTCTGCTGGGATACCTGCAATTAGCGTTCCGGTTCCCTAGCCCTTTCCTTTAAAGAAGCAGGCGCTTGTGAAATAATAAAGAACAACTCTTTCTAATTGTTACAAATTTATCATAGTTTAAAATTTATTTCTTTTAGTTTATTATATTTTAAATTCTCTATTATCTCATTTTTAAACCGTTTTTTGGCAAAATTCTTAACATATTCATTGTGGTTTTTTTGAATGTCTTTCCCATGCTTTTATTTTTCTTATTTGCTCTAGAAGGTCTTTCCCTCCTTCTCTTTTGTATTATAGTTTTAACCATTTTCATTATATTTTAGAGACGTTTTCATGTATTAATAGTTAAATGTACAACCACTAATTAGTTCTCACTCCACCTTTAAAATTTTTTATTATATTTGTTTTAACTCCTTGTTAATAGGATTTTTTTAAGGAAAATGAAGTTTTAAATATTTTTTCATTTTTCCTTTCGAAGGCGACTCAAATTAAAAATTTGTGGGTGTTTTTTAACTCATCATTCGTTCAACTATCCTCCTTGCTGTCTCACTCCGTAATCATCGTCGAAAACAAAAAACCTTCTCTTTTTATGATCAATGACTAACACAGATCGACAGAAATCCCCTACGCAAATGTACGCGGACGTTACAATTAATTAGTTCCCGGAGATAAACCCATGTATATTGGCTCCTCTAATATATCTTCACCATCCACTGTATTCAAATCCTCTTTTGTTAAGCGACTTAATTCATCTTCAGGCAGTTTTTCTTGCAGTTTTTGCCTTCTTCTATGCATTGCATAATGTTCTCTCAACCATTGTTGATATAAATGTTTCAAATTACTATTCGCACTCCTCAACTTGCTATAAAAACTACACCAAACGTTTAAATCGTCCAAACAGTCCTAACACATAGAAGACACCTCTTCATCTAGTTCCAAAAGATGTGTCTAAAAAACATAATTTATGATACCTATGCGCATCATATACGTATATAATATACTTACCTTACCTTATTAATAAATATTTTCTTAATTCTGCGATCGTAAGATTTAAGTGATTCTCTGAGCTTTTCTCCTTAATTTTACTTGCTCCTTTCTCTTAATTTTACCTTGCAATCATACAAATTTATGTCGCCATTTGATAGGCAAATATGACATATTTACTTCAATTATTCCAAATTTAAATCCATGCTTTTAATTAATATTGTATATAAATATATTTTCCTTTTTGGTTTGTTGAAATTAAATTAGTCAATATACATGTTTTTTACAACCGCTGATAATCTTTCTTGTTAATGTTCTTCATATTTTTAGTCCTAGAATTTATTTTGTTAGTTTAAATAAATTATGATAATGATAAATACTTAGGCATCCATATGCATTATTTTGCTTGCATTTCTGTTATATTAGCAAAGTTGCATTCAAACAATATTGTTAACAACCGCAGTTGGTACAATTATTCACATAATTTTCATTAAACATGTATTATGCACGAAAGTTCTTTGTTTATGGATAAAACTCCTATATCTATGATAATAATTTTTCACAAAATACATAAATTGTTGTTTTATTTACGTTATATTAATATAACGTCAATAATTGATTCTGAAGTCCTACCATTGTAATGTATGCATGGCGTAGCGCGCAGCCACATATAGTAGACAAATAACTAAAAAAAAAAAAGAAAACGAAAAACAAATCCAATAATTTACGCTAAGCGGCTTTTTCCAATAATTTATGTTTATAGTATAAGTTGTCCAGGATAAGCAACTTTGTACATATTATTCCCAACTATTTTAGCTGTAGAAAAGTAGTATACAAGCACAAAATCTTTTAATAAAATTTCAATTCATGTTATGATATAAAACGAGAAATAACAATTGAGTTTATTACTCTAGATAGTGATGCTCTTTACTGAGGTTTTTTTGGGGTCAAGAGAGTAGGTTGATACATTTTTTATTAGTACATAACGTTGTAAATTATTTGTTATTAAGGATATTCTTAAGCTGTTGCCGGCCGGATGAATGATTGTGTATGGAGAGAAACTCTGACCCCAAAAGGCACAATGCTTCGGACGGTCGGAGACCTTACTTAAGGTAAGGTCATATCTGAGCCATAAACACAATTCGATTATCTCCTTCATCTAACTTTAAGGTCACGCGGAATTATTTCAAAGGATTTGCCTCGTGTCTACTCTTTCGAAAATCTAGAAAGGTAATCCGTTCGAACGCCAGTTAACGCTTCAACCTCATGGATCCGCACGCATTAGCTGGTAGTCATCACGATCGGTCACATTAAACTGGCAAAGGTGGTACTCGTTTAGTGTTCGGTGACTGCGTTCCACTCTACCAAGCGCCAGATGATGATGGGCTGTTGATACCATTTTGGCTATTTGGCTATTTCGAGGTACTTGCACACGTTCTCTATGTTATGAACACCTTCATAGACCCATAATTCAGTGCACAATTTTCAAAGATTGTCTTTGGCACAGTTTTGACGCACTTACCTGCAATTGCAATTGTTACTAAAACTTTGGTAAGGTCGCAAGACCAATGTTATCGCGCACTTGTTGTTGTTTTAAGTTTTCGGTAAAGGTGACTACTCTGTCAAAACCATTTGATTGTGATGGTGTTAAGCACATTCGCGTTTTGGTATGTGTTTTAGTTTTTTGACATCGTGGAAACCCTTTGATATATTTAGTTATTGTGTTTGTTATTTACGGCAAATAATAGTATCATCGTATTTTCATCAGCTACGCGTAACTCCTATACGACCCCCTTCAACTGGATCGTTACGATATTTCGTCATAACTCCATTAATTTTGGACTTATCATTTCTGTCTACCATTGTCACATTTGGAGTAGTGCTACTTTTATATTTTTAACATATTATTGCCCATTATTTTGAATTTATTTTGCGATACAGATTCGAAAATCTTCTTGTTTGACGATATTTTAAATCGTGATATTCCGTGTATGCTCAATATTTTGCTTTTTTCTTTTGCTTATTTCTTCGGCGCAGTTATGCTTTTAACGTGCTGCCGATCGTGTCGTTATCATGTTTATTTTGGTATATACTTCCTTGAATTCTTCAACTATAATTCGGGAGAGGGCGTCAACTATGCACTTATCCTTCTCCTCTTAGTGTTATATTTCATCTGGTTGCACAGTTTCGGCTCTGTTCGAGCTTTTGTGCGGTTTCCTGAAGATCTGTGGTTTCGTAATAATGAAAATCATTGCATAGGCTTGTTCATACGCGAAGACAGTAGAGAGTTTTTGTCCAAGTTCTGTGTCAGGGCTATTAAGGCATCATATAAGGGTAATTTTTCTGTAAAATATGATTTAAAGTTGGGAATAGAGTATTTTCTTGCGGGGAAGATTTTTCCCTGCAGTTCTTTTTTTTTGGTTAACACAAAAAAATACTTGATGTGATCTGCTAAGTGTTTCTTTTTATTTTTACGACATTTATATGTGTAAATTTTAATATAATATTATTCTACACCTGTTACCTGCATCTCTTAAATTAAACACCTTTAGCTTTTGTATGTATTATTCTTTTGCAAATAAAAGTTTGTGTTTAATAGTTAAAATACAATTTTGGATTAAATTTAATAATTATATTAATATTGTAAGTAGTTAAAGTAGTTCCTTGTTTTGACCTCACCTGTCCTTTGTCTCGGAGGGGCAAGTGTTAGATTGAAGTAATGTTAAGATTTAAATAATAATAAGAAGTTGACATGATGAACAACGGGTTTGGGGAAACCCGGTCTAATCTGTTATGGTAAACTTGTCAAAGCCCAACCTTGGCGGAATTCCGAAACAACTGACTTCTGCTGTCGATCGAATCGAGGGGCTGACTACGTCGGGCTTTTAAAAATCTCGCATCATTAAAATCAAAACCAAAAAAAAAAAAACATAAAAATAAAAATAAAAATAAGAGAAAAACGACTAAGCACATATTTCGGTACAGTGAGATAAATAACAAGGAAAAGAAATATTAATGGAGTGAAAACAAACTTAATTAACATGCAATCCCGAGGTATCGAAAAAACTTGAGAATTGTAACATGCACATAAAGTTACGAGAAACATCAACAAAAGGAAAAGGAACAGCATGTACGCGATCGTGCTAATTAATAACAGAAACATCGCGTAAAACAATAGAATAGACACCGCACAAAAAAAAAGAAGTAAAGTAGACAGAAAAATGTGTGTGCAACAACGACCAAAAAAAAAATAATTAGCAAGAAATATAATGTACAAATCATCATTGACAGCAGCAAAAACAAAAGAACAATCGCGTACATACCCTGCATATAATCTAGCATAGCAACGAATACGAGTCGAAACAATAACGAAAAAAATAGATAACTCTGCAAAACGTAGACTGATGCGCTTACAAAGAAAAAAAATAAAAAAAGTACCAACGCAAGAAAATAATACGAGCAAGGATGATTGTAAAAAACAACAGTGACCAAGAACAGTCAGCGAAAGAGAGAATAAAAAAGCAGTTCGGTCTGTGCGTAAGTCAAAGAAAAGAAATGACAAGGTGAGAAAAATCAGAAACCATTTCACAAGAAATAAAACTTAATAAAAAAAAGAAGGAAGGAACAACCGAGTAACACGAAGGAGGCAAGCAAGACTGAAAACGGGAACAAATCTCTTCCAAGCCCACAGAGCTCCACTAAGTAGATCTGCCAATTAGGAGGAAAAGAACGCAGGAAACAATCAGGAGGACAGAAGAGTAGCAAACTGCTTTCGAGATTTTGAAGGCTAAACTGACACAGTGTCCTATTTTATTCGAAAGATGAGGGGCTACTTATCATGACATACACTACTCCGAGTATGGAGTGTAGCTGGACGAACAACAAGATGAAAGAAGTTCAAGCCGATGCACAAAAGTTTCCCGATTTCGCTATCGTAAATAGCCACCTATACCGGCATTTCCCGATGAAGCAGCGTGCCCACACCGATGAGAGCAAAGGTTTTAAAAGAGAACCATGGCGAGCCAACAGCAGGACATCTTGGCATCCGCAAAACAACAAATACAATTTGTAGCAGATATTACTGGAATGAGATGTTTAGGGGTACCGCCCGTTGTGTGCGAAACTATGCGAGCTGCCAACAATGCAAGCCGATACAGTAGAAACTAGCGGGTGAAATGCTAACAGCGTGAACTTTGTAGGGGAAGTAAAGAACCCTGGGCAACGATGTGTTCGGATTTTATTACACCATAGCCCCAAACTAATTCTGGCCACACCTATTATTGATATTCATAGCCCTGTTTTCGAAATGGGTTGAATTTATTCCCTTACGACGCGCCACCGCAGTCGAACTGATAAATGCTTCTCGAGAACGAATCCTCAGCAAATTCGAAGTATCAAAGAAGTTTGTGTCCCACAACGGTGTGCGATACAAGAGCAGACGCTTTCAGAGTTACCTTCAAGAAATAGGAGTACAACACATGTTCGCTGTGTCGTACTCCCCACGAGAAAACCCGACGGAACGGGTTAATCGTTCATTGCCCAATATTGCCACGAAGAACATGCTTCATGGGATAAAAATCTACTCACGCTATGAAAACTGCGATATCAGACTCTAACGGTTACTTTTCCGCATATATTATTTAAGCACGTCAGCCCAGACTTCCGCTTCCCTTCTACGACCAGGTGACTCTTGACGCTAAAGTCCAACTTCAATATGATAAGGTTGTCAAATGGAAACATTGGCGGAACTCCGAAACAGATGACTTGCACTGTCGTCCTAGTCAAGGGACTGACTATATCGAGTGTGCGATGTTTCCTTCTCCTGAACGGGGCAGCCAACTGACCAACACGCTGTCACGCGAAAACTTTGTTTTCTCTCAGTTCTCCTCAGTAAACGTGTTAGTGAGCAAATTCAAAAACATTTAAGAGCATTTAAATAAGTTATTTTTGCAATATTTCAATCAATGCGTTTTTAGCATTTCTATTTCGTTCAGTTTATTTCGCTACGGTTAAATTCAGAAGAGTTCCACTTTATTGTTTTGAAAAGTTTTAAAATACTTTCGGTTCAGAATGTTCATTTACTTGTATGCTGCTCTCGAAAGAAATTATATATATAAATGTATTTTTTTTTTGAGAAAACAATGTTGTGATTTTTGCGAATCAATGCGAATCAATGTCTTTCTGTATTCCTTTTTTCCTTCACTTCTTTAAAAATTTGCCTTAAAACTGTTGCTCATTGTAGCACGCTACCTTTTATGTAACATAGGTGTCTGTAATCCAATTCACACGGGCGCTGTTTTGAAAAGATTGTGTGCTGTAGAGGATGAACACCGTCTCAATTGTGAGCTAACTACTTCGAGAGAAATCTGAAGGTTTCAAATTTCATCCCACAGACACAGCAGTCGTTTAAAACCAAAGAAATACACGTGCTATAACTCATGTAAGGATCAACGGACGACCGAAACGTTTTTACCGGATGGGCTGAAATCACCACCTGGGTCACTTTTTATCCTACCTTAGTTACGGTCTTCATCGTCCCATGATATTCAATGGGAGACCATGAGATGGGTCCGAGGATCCCTACGCTACTTTCCTCAACTAAAGAAAAATTTACCATAAATATGTATATATACATTTTTTTCCAATGTTTAAACAAGAAATATAAACTTATTTATAGTACCTAATACAAAAAATTTACATATATTTTATATATCTCATATATACTAATTAAATGAATTGATCCGTGTGTTGAATATCAATAGGTATATATTACATTCTGTGAACGAATACGAAAGCTAATGCATTGCAAGTGAACAATAAATATATCAAAATGTTACTTTTTATAAATTTGTTTTATAACCAAAATATTGGATAACATGTAATGTAGGTTTTTGGATAATATTTAAAAAAGTGAATTTCATACATTGTAAATCAAGCCAATTTATTCGTGGATACATGATTTATATGCACTCTAAATTTTGAGAATGACAGCATAATGTTCTTGACATAAATATGTGTATCTTAAAAGTTACAGTATTTTTTTTTAGAATAAAGAAAAAAAACTTGTTGTCCAATCAAGAAATTCGTTGTTAATTTATAAACGAATTGAAGACTTTTTATATGCAACATACGCACAACTTTTTATCAAAATTTAGTTTTCTTCTAAAGTTCTATAACGAAATTATTTTTATAGAAACATTTTTTCGTCGTTTTTACGATCGTTATTGATTTATCCAAATTACAGAATACATTGTTTTTTTTCATTTTCATTGCAATCTATTGAATTCAGCATATAATCTCTCGCTATCTCCCTCTTCTTTTCCTACCTGCGATCTTTTTCTTTTTTTCTCCATTTTAGATATGCCAATATATTAGCCCTGCCAATTAGTCTTCCTAGTCTTTAGTTAGTTTAGTCTTCCTAGACATTTCTTGTCGGTAAATTTACAGACCTCACTTTGCACAATGCTACAGAGTTGTAATTGTAGCTAATGTCACAACTGAAAGTCAAATGTTACAAAAGAGATGTTGTGCGCGGGCGCCTACGAGAGCATCAACAGCTGGGGGCAACTGTTCAGAGAAGGCGATACATAGCTAACCTGACACATGTATTTTGGTTAGTTATGTAAAGAAGCTTATTGTTTTTCTGCACACTTATCTGCGGCAAATATCGCCACAAGGTAATTAGTGGCGTAGAGTTGATCAAGCGCGCCAGTCTTTAGCGTGGAAGATGTCTAACATTTTAACTTAAGGTCATTAAGTTCATAATAGCAGTACCCATGCTTGGCTATGACTATAGCTATTAAAACATGAAGATGAACACAACATAATAAGGTGAAAAATCTGTGCTCACATGAATTTGAGGCCCAGCCAACGGTCGATAGGTTTTCATCCGAATCTCATTGAGAGGATTTAATGAATGCTTTAGTGGCGGCGAGAATAGATCGAATTACACTTTCATTCGCATTAGCTTGCGGAAAATAAAAAGCAGTAAAGTTGTGATGAACCTTATAATTCTTTAACAAGGATTTGAACATAGACTACTTGAATTGAACTCGGTTGTCGGTCGTAATTAACTTAGATACACCAAAAATGTGAAACACACGCTTTTCCAGAAACACGGCTATACTTTGGACATTACGCTTTGTTATAGATTCGATAAAGTGATATATCGACAAATGATCGAGAACAATAATAACACCAATATGACCAGAAGATGATCTAAAATAAGGACTTAGTTAATGGAGATATAACGCTTGCAAAGATCGAACAGAAATTGTTGGTTTATCCATATGTGGTCCGCAGATTTTATTTGCTGCTTTCATCTACTTACAGACAGACAACAGGTGGAGATAAACTTCGAAAATTGTTTTGAAGCAATAACTGGGTTTGGTTATGCCTCCATAAGTGCTAAACTGATGCTCATGAGCACGTTTAATGGTAAGAGCTGATGATACACATAATCTCATGTCCTGTAATGTATGCGGTTCGCTTGTCAATATAGCCATCAGGAATCTCTGTGTCGGGTAAATGATTCAGTTTAGACTGCAATCGATATCTTAACGAAACATATTACTGTGATTGGAACACAACACAAATCAAATCGATTTCGATGAAGTCGGTCAATTCTTCTAGAAAGAAATTATTCGTATGTCAACGAATCTTCTTCTCCTTGTAACTGAACAGCCTTGAACTTATCAGGATATGTTTGGATGGGGCCATTACCTATTATGTGTCCCTGTATTTTGCCTGTTTTTGCAAGAACTTTTTCTTTTCGACATTAATAGTTACAATGGTCTTCCGCATATATAAAACAATTTCACAAATGTTCGGAGATGCTTACTAAAGACCTCAGAAATAATTACCAAATCATCTAATTAAGCAAAAACTTGATGATGAAACTGAGGTGGGGTCGCTTTATCTATTAGTCGGCACATTGTTTGGGGTGCATCACATAACCCAAAGCGCATTGTTACAAATTGATGCAATGGGCGACCAAACGCTGTAAAGGCTGTTTCCCTTTGCGTCTAATGGTATTTGCCAAAAGGCACCTTTTAAATCAAAGCTTGTGATAAATTGAGCCTTTCGTAATCTAGTCAATATCCCATCAATCAATGGCAAGTGACGAGCATCTGCGAATATAGCGTTATTTACTTTTCGGCAAACTAAACATAATCGAACCTTGCCTGGCTTAATAGCTAGTGTAGCAGATGAAGACCATGGGCTTTTAGATCACATTACAACTCCTAGAACGAGCATTCTCTCGTATTCAGCAAACAGACGCCGCAGTTGATACAGCGAAATGTCTCTGTTCGACACGTTTGTTGCTACCTGTATTCATGCTATGAGAAATGTTATGAGAACAATCCATCACTTTTGTAAAATGGGATAGCACTTATCACACCTCCAAATTTCTTGGCTTGCACTTCGTTTAAATTATGATCGGCGTTCCTGGACGTTATTTCGTCACATCTACAAAGTGAGTATGATTTAGACTATTACAAAAAAGATCCTTGACGGGACCAAAGGTTCGAGGAAAGTCGACACCTAAATATAAGTTTTATTGCAGGGATGGAATTATCAAAAAGGTAATAAGGTTAGTTCTATGTCTAAATGAAATAGTAGTGGTTATTAAATCAACTGCAGCATGATTACTGCCATCAGCTGTTTTCATGGGTACAGCAAATTCTTTCCATGGTATTTATTCTCCCGAAGACCTCTCTTTGCATAACCGAAGGCAAAACGCGACCCGGAAGAAAACATGACTAAACAACTAAACAGAAACAAATGGTCATATGTCGTTTCGACAACCATCAGGAAGAAAGGCAAGACTGAATAACCTTCTGTTATTTAAAACGAATTTGCAAAAGTGACATAGTTCAGTGGTGTACCGTTTAGATCTTTTATAAATTGAAGGAACAGACAAAGTTTCATTAAAAACTCTGGCTTTAATTTTGTTGTATTCAAGCAAACGGGTATGGTAAGGTTTGAGGATCCTATGAGGAAAGTTCTCGGATGCACTATTGTGAACAGGATTATCAAATTGAATTATCTTGGGCTGACTATTCACTACAGTTTTCAAACCCTTCGTGTGAATAGTTTGAATTGAGACATGTCGAGTTCCTATTGGTGTGTCTTTGGTGGCCTCGGACGACTCAGAGAGCTTTCCGGAGAGGTTTTTGAAGAATTGCCGCATTTGGAACAATTTGGTTTAAAAAGAAGCGGAATTCCACAAGCATAAGAGAAGATACGCCTATTCAAATGCCATGACAAATGTGGAATTTTGAGAATTTAGATTTGTTTAATTCTTCCTCTAATAATTCATGTCTCAATACGACTTCTCTTAAACTGAGTAATAAACCGTGAAACAGCGGAATACCGCTATATGTTTTTTTTTTTTATATTTCCGAAACTACTACCATTACTAAAGCAAACGGGAGGAGTTTTAAAAAAAGGAGAAACAGTTTTAGGCCATTTGTGTAAGATAAACGTGGGGTTTGCTTTAGATAGGTTGATTTGCTTTACTAGAATTCATGCCCACTAAGCCATTTCTAGACTTAGGCAAGAAGCAACAGGTCAAGGTAAACGTCAGCTTCAGCTTAGAGGGAGAGAAAGTTAAAAGCAAAAAGTTGGCAAAAGAGTAAAGTGTATAAAGACAGAAATAAGGAGAAAATTTTCTTGAAATAAAAACGATCAAAAGAAAGAAAAAAAAACAATGAAAACTGTACACTACGAAAATTAAGCAGTGTTAAAATCTACAGTAAAATGTCATCGTAGAAATAGCCTGAAAAATTACGTTAAAAGTGTTAAACGGTTTGAAATAACGCTTTGCCAGCTACATTAAAAGCATAACAAAAATAATATTATGAAGATTTATGTGGAATTTATAGTGTACAAACTACTATACTCACTGTATATATATGTGCATATATATGTAAAAAACGTGTATAATGTAAAATTGAAGAATTCAAAAGAAAAATGTATATGTAAATTCTGGTTTTTAACAAAAGAACACAGTTGTTTATGAGAAGACGAAGAACTAACGCACATTTTAGCCATTGTAAAATAAGGAAGAAAATTATATTCAATACGAAAGGAATGGCGAGATAAAATTTCCAAATCTATTTGTGTTGAGTTTTTAATTATCGTAATCTCACGAGGAAATATATCTGTAATTTACAAGTTTGATCATCTTTTCAAATTGGTTCAGCTGCCTAATATAGCGGATTGAGGTAAGTAATCAAATACTCTCTTTTGTTATGGTTGGCATTTAATGAAATGAAACAATAAAGCTTTAGAAATTGTGTGCGGGGAAAAGAAGTCGTGGGGTGAGTTAATTGTAGACGGTAGGAGGGCGAACCATATCTTAACTGATGATATATATACAGACTAACGGACATAGGGCAAATGGAGGACAGAAGACGGACGATGACGTAAAGCAGACAAATAATGCGACCAACTAACGCACAGACATGCACAAAGAGCAGACAGAGATATCTCTATTTTTTTATATGTTCCTTTTCTTATTTTTTGTCGTAACGTCATGGGTAAAGCCAGGACGAAATAAAATTCCCCTCTACTATACAAAAAAGATTACAAAATTGAAACTCGAAAATGAAACCTTGACGTCACACATAATCAGCGCCCAGCTAAAACATTAGGCTGCTCAGCAGGATGCTTTTGAGACAGGCTATCTTTTTAGTGTTTGAAGGAAACTGCGAAATTAAAAGAAAGAGCAAAAACTTCAGAAAATTTACAAAGGCCTCTCTAGTTATTTAATTTCACAATAATTGGCAGAACCAACACCTCTCGTCTATTTTTTAATGTGCCTGGCTCGATTTCAGCTTTCTTAAGCAGGAAGCTTTAAAGGAAGTATTTCTATGGACTACGCAATGCGTGCATAATAGTGCGCAAAAATTTTGGAAGAAAAGACAAATAAGAAACAGGAGCGACAGTTTGTAAAAACTATCCAACTTATTTCCAGACGATGACGGCTTCATTATTTTTTCCCCTCCAAGCCACCTGCTAAATTGAAAATTGTTAAGTGTTTCTTATCAGCAAAATACAAAGTTTGCTTTGAATTCCTCCCAAGACTTCACGTAGTTTTAGTGGAAAGATTACGAACTATACACATATTTTTAAAAACTGTTAAACTTGCAAGAGAAGATATACTATAATTCTTCCACTGCCCCTACCGTTTGGTTCAAAAATATTTTGTTCGTTTCACACACCGAAAGAAAGGGGAAATTTTGTGTACAAAACTATTATTTTGCTGATATAATCTCCTGTGAAGCATAGGAGTAAGTAAGAGGACATCAGAAACAATAATAAAAAAGTTAAAGTGCCTCTGTTTACAATGCCGATATCTTA
The DNA here is from genome assembly GCA_001077435.1 of Glossina morsitans morsitans. Classification (NCBI taxonomy): domain Eukaryota; kingdom Metazoa; phylum Arthropoda; class Insecta; order Diptera; family Glossinidae; genus Glossina; species Glossina morsitans. The sequence goes on along the minus strand of CCAG010013058.1, from coordinate 25,109 downwards.
ACACTCAAAACAGCTCATATCTGTAAAAAGAAACTTTCAGCTTTCGATTCATCAAGGACTTTTATCTTTCCACATTTGACGTAAAAAGCGTATTCGATTTTAAGTTTCCAATCTGATTGCCGGCCTGGCGCAGTCCTCATCTACAAAATAGTTTTAATTGAATATATTGAATATATATATATTGAATTTTGCCCTGCTTTCATAACCAAACTTAAACGCTTTGGTTTTTTTTTTTTTACAATAACTTCGTTCTTTTATTGCAACCTGGTAACTTTGCTTTAGCGAGTTCGTATTATCTCAATTCTCATTGGTTTTTTTTATAATCTTTATTCAGAATGACTTTGCATTAAAAAACACTTTACTTCACCACTGTTTAGTAACTCCGTTGTTTAATGACTGCATTATAATCACTTTATATTACAACAACTGCGTTACAATGATACATATTTCGTTGCTCAACTCGCACACATCCATACAATAATTCTTTCACAACAGGAAGGAGCTCCGACATTTCTGGATGTGCTAACTGTCCACGCAGAAAGGGAGGCAAAACAAAAGTTAACTCAAAATGAGATGCGATTTGAAGTTGTCACCAAGTTTAAAATATTCCTTTATTTGCCTTCAAGGATTAGAGATATAAGCAGCTCTTCATCTCTTTCGTAAACGTAGAAACACATGCCGGATCCGTACGAAATATATGTTCTTAATATGAAATTCCCGCTGATACAAGACACGTGTTTGCATCAATTCATTTTTTAAAATCCTAAATAACTTAATTAATAATATGGCGGTAGAATATATAGTACGTGCTCCTCATAAGAATGTCACAGCTTTATTGTAGAATTTGAAAAAGAGCTGTTATGCTTGCTTTGTCCTGTGAACATAGTTGTAAAGCCCGGTAAAATCGACATGTTCGAATTATCACCGTATTACCCATCACAATTACATTGGTAATTTTTCCGTCCATTTGCGTGTCTTATCATTATTTTGCAGTGCGTAAATCGACGTAAACTTTTCACAGATATTTTTTTTATTTATTAAGATATTTTTATTTTGTTCTAGCGCCAATAATCTGGTAGAAAATGATTGGATAATTTTAATAGTGCATTGTTGAACCGGTAGGATGTAAGTGTTAAAATATTACCTTACTAAATGAAACCTAGAAGTACCTCTGAAGAAATCTCTATCGCCACTTTCATGATTTAGCTATAAGTAAAGTTTGCAAGAGCACTGAGCACAATATATCAAAGCACCACCGAGTGGGCAATAGTTCTAACGTTGCCGTAAATTGTGGTTGAATGTGGAATTTGCGGACTTATACAATTTTTGAATTTAACGCGAACGTAGAACGATAAAATTTGAAGTCAATCGCTTTTAGGCAATTCTTTGAGGTGGTAGAAATTGATTTCATTAGGCAGCGAGGTAAAAAGACACAGCATACACACAGCAAGTTAATTTTGTTTAATTCTGTCCGACTAGTTCACGCGAAGGAATTGATTTCCGATGATATCTAGTTGTTCTTCCAAAAATATACGGATATCCCTTACATAGGCAGTAATTATGCGCGCAGAAATTTCTGTTTGTTCCAATTCATCATTTTTCCTTGCCGGTCACCGTAACACGCATTAGGAAGACGTCGATTTGTGTCTTTACCTGGCATTTCAATAATGTCTACTGTTTAGTCTAAGTATATATATTTCATCATAATTCAGTTAATGTTAAGTTCAATTTAAATATGTACATTTTATTTCATTCATATTCGATATCTCATTTTTGCTTTGTACATTCATGTTTGGTTGAATGTGCATTCATTAACGTTTACTTGTTCATGCACTTGCATTTGGGTTTGTGTGTCGGTCTGTTTGGCATAACTGACCACAGACAACGACATCATAAAATTGTATAATCCAGACCTTGAAGTGTGTCGTCGTTGTTTATACCAATTTGCCTATGTTGCATTTTTGTGACACACTTCAAGTTCCTCATTTTCGTTGGAGTAAACAAACGCAAAAATGTGCTATAATTCTAAGTTAGTTTATAAGAATTACAATTTATATGCTCATAATTTGTCAATAAACTTGGTCTTTGTTCATTTCAAACATCGACCACTTTTTTGTAATCCAACCAATTAGGTTTCATTTTGTCAGCTAGAGAGACGGTACAGAACAGTACACCCCTCTTTTGATTATTTAGTGCCCATCTTGGACACGCTAATAAATCAATTACCAAAAACCATCACACAAGATTCTGGTGACCAATACGTGATCACAATTCACGCAGGTTGCCGCGCACAACGTAACATCTACCATATCTGAAATTCCAAAAATATGTCAAATTTAACGGGATTCCAAAACCTTTTTCTGTTCTTCTATTATTCAGCAAATCAACAACTGAAAATTCGTTGGGATGTGTAAAATAGGCCCAATGTGAAAACAGAGTTCTTTGTTTGGGCCTTAGTAAAGTTGGGGCTAGAGTTGCTATATTATATTATTATTTATTTGCGTGCTATACGTTCACCATATTTTTTTTTACAGTTTTTATTAAAATATGCATATTACTTTTGCACCACGTAGACTAAGCACAGCGAGGACTAAATTCTGATGTGTAAGAAGTAATGTAGTATAGGAGTATAAAGTGTCATATGAAGGAATTGATGATTGTATTGTAAAAAAGTGTAGAAGGGTTGACTATAAGCGCTTATATGTCACGATAACTTGATTTAACCATTGCGAATGTTAAATTGCAAGAATACAGAATGTTAAGAATGCTGTGATCACGAAGACCACATATACTTAATTTGTGAAGATTAGAATGGTGAATAGAAATGGTAACATTCGGACACACAAATACGATATGATCAGAAGATTGTAAGACTCCACATGTGCATGAAGGTTTTTTTGCTATGTTAATATTGATTAGATGATAATTACACCATCGAACCACCAGTCTGTTAATAAGACAAATAATGTTATATCTGAGTCCGCAATTGATAAACCAAGGGGTGTTACTTATTTGTGGAAATAAAGAGTGTATATGACGACCGTAAGGTGAATCATTCCATCGTTGTTGCTAAAAAAGAACTGAATGTTTTTTGTCGATTTCCCTCAGATCTGCAGGAATCACAGCACGATCATTAAAATGAGATGGTTTGGAAGAAGAAATTTTATCTGCAGTATTGTTGCCACGAATGCCCATGTGACTGGGTACCCGGGGACAGTGAAAGCAAAATGTATCAGACTTGAGGCTATAAAGTAAGGATTTGATTTCTAATATGTAATGGTGAATTTTATATGAGGGAAATGATTGTAAAGCGGATAAGACAGATTTACTGTTTGAAATTTCTTTTTAGTACTTGCTAAACGGATGGCTTCTAGGATCGCAAGACATTCAGGCGAACATATAGTGCTACACGGGTAATTTGAAAAGTAGGTTTTTATATTAATATCTGGAAACCAAACGTTCCTGCTTACAGCACCGGTCTTAGATCCATCAGTAAAGATGAGTGAAAAATATTTCCATTGGGTGTAGACCAAGTTTGATTAGCGGTGGTGTACCTCTACCAGAATAACTGTGAATTTTCTCACTGGTAACAACTTAATTGCTGGTCGAATATATTGAGAACTAGGACGAATTTTGAATAAGCTATGTACATCAGTTCGTAGAATGTTGAAATTATTAATTTTGTCAGCAAAAATTTGAAAAAAGGACGGAGAGGAATTGAATGATATAAAGTCGGAGATGAAGATAAGGCCGGATGATTCTCAGAAGGTAGAATTTTGTTAGATGAAAAATGGGCGAGTAAACGAAATTTTTCTTGTAGAGGCATAACATTTACTATCTGTTCCGTTAGTGTGTGTGTGTAGAATTCATGCCACCAAGAGCCAAACGAAAGCATTTCCACTGGATTCTGCATAGTTTTGGAAGGTGCTTCTTTGGGATGCCTAATAAGAGTGAACAGGCGTATTCTAATTTTGGTCTGATTTAGCCAAGATACAGTTTAATCATGCAAGATGGGTCAGAGTCTCAAGAAATATCACAAATGGATTTCGATACATTAATGAGTTGAAAACATTATTTGGCAGTATTTCCAATGTGAGGTGCTGGGGAAAGTTTCGGGTGTAAGACAAAGTCTAAAAAGTCGAAAGTTTTAACAAACGCGATAGAAGAACAATAGGTGAGCAGAGGAGTTACATGGGGTCCCTCCTTTTCTTTTTTGAAAAGACTAAGCATTTGGTTTTATTGACTGAAAGTGTTAGTTGAACGGATTCAACACGGGAGGAAATAATGTCGAAGCGCCTACACAAATCTGGATCAGAGTTGGAACTAAAAATGACAAGATCGTCAGCATATCCCAGGACTAAGCTGTTTGCAGAAAGGAAACTGAAAATGTTGTTAAGTTATAAATTAAAACAAAGTAGATTTAATACAGATTCCTGTAAAAGATCTACTTTGTACAACAACATCGGATTGTTAATTAACATGTTATTTTAGAGAAAGAGGTTATATAATAAATTACAAAATTTGGTAGGTTGATTAAAAGAGAGGAGGCTAGATTTTAACATGTTGATGTTGCCAGAATCAAACGCTGAAGTTATGTCCAGATAGAATAATTCTTTCTAAGAAGGTAAGAATATTCCTTTCTAACATCGGCCAAAAGTTTTAAATTTATCCTAGGAGTTCTTAGATTAAGTGTGCAGATCGACAAATCTATGCAAGAAGAGGCGGAACCAAAATAGGTAAGCTCACCATTATTTACTAAGACTAAATTGGTGCTTTCAAGAAAATCTTGACTTTGTCTACTTCTTGAATTGGAGAAGCGACTATCCCAAAACACATTATGGGTATTAAAATCACCACACATTAATGCAGATATGTTGGATCTGAAAGAAAATAACCTGTTAATTGCAGAATCCATAACATTACAATTAGGTGGAATATAACAACAATTGATGAAGAGTTCCCCAAAGGAAATGTGAATGGGGCAGTAGAAAGCTTCAATAGATACGCAGTTTGCAAAATTAGAAACGTAAGAGAAAGAAAGCTTTTTACATATAAGGATCACCACTGCCATGAGAGGAGTTGGAGATATGATCAAATCTAACCACGTTATAATTCTTAATAGAAAATGAATCATGGGACTTGAGAAAAATTTCAGGAAGACAAGGCACGGACATGTCATTACAATAAAGGTATTATTGAAGGTGGTTTAATTTGTTATGGATGCTAGTGTAACTAAGTTGAGCTATTTTCATTGTTGGCAGAGAGGGTCGTTGGTTAAGAATTCTCTTGTGAAGGTTGCGAGATAAGCGTGCGGCGTAGTTAATAATAAAATTTGATTGGGAAGACGGCTTGACATTATGTAGTTTTTGAATATGATCAAAGATATAAGATAAGTTAAAGGAAATGGTAGGATCAGTGATCATTTTGTGATCGCAAGGAAGATCGTCCGTGATGGGTCTAACACTGTCAAGATTTGAAGATTTTATATTGGAAGGGGCAATGGTAATTTCAGGATTTATCATCTTCTTTATTAGAACTGAGACAGCGGACTCAGTGTTTGTTGTTGTGCAATGTAAACGTTATAAATATTGTTAAGTGAAGCATTCGCGGCAATAGAACTTGCGATAGTCGCATCGTAAGTGATCAATTTAACTTTTTTGTTAGAGACCAAACAAACACCAAAGTTAGGAAAATCATAATATAAATCTGAGTCAAGTTTGATTATTGCGATAAAGCATTATTTGTAAATTGGATAAATATGTAATACTAACTTCTGATGTGGGCATAAGCTATGGCCATGGGGACTTTAATGTTCCTACTTTCGAGGCACATGGTGTGGTCTTGTGTGTGTATTTCGCAGATTGAGTTTTATACACTTAGAGATGATAAACAGTCAAACTATGAAATGTAATGGAGTCGGAGTGTGTGGAGAGGTTCCTTGGGTGAGATGAACTCCACAGTGGGAAGTAATGTTATTCCCTTTCCCAAATTGCGATGTTTCACTTTTGGAGATATTTCAGTTGTTGTTTTCATTTTTTTCTATTCTGGATATAATGCACTTCCTGCCTCATTTTTCTTTTTCTGCTTACGCTATTTGACAGTTGTCTGCAAACTCTGAAACCTTTAAATATAAAAAACGCAAGCTTTAAAATATTATTATCATTCGCAATTCTAATCGCTTTAAAAATTAGTACTATCGTTTATTACCGCTTTCTAAAATTTTAGTGCCAAAAAATCTTATGCCATGTTACGCTATCAATGAAAACCTTTATAATTCTTATTTAATTGCCGAATAAGTTGGATAGCCCAAGTTTTTCCCAAAGCCAAAATATTGAGGTATTCATACTTGTTTGCAATAAAAACAGCAGAGAGCTAGAATTTATACATTCAACATTTCAAAGCGAAAGAAAATATTGTGCAAGCTGCAGATGACATAATGAATACTTTCTTTTGATTAATAGATAATTGTTCTCCAACCTACTTAATAGATATTATGTGTACATCCTACTACGGGTTGAAGCTATAAAAGAGTTTTCCGGCCAAGGAGAAATGCAATAAGTTCAGAAAAACACCAAAAGGGAAAAATCTACTTCATATATAAATTTTTTATCAAATATTTGTTCGCAATGGACTTTGAATATTTATAATCTGCAATAAATGTTTGCAGATATTATAATTTATTATAAATTAAACCTACCCTTGCTTATGAAGTTGTCTTCCAGGTTCTCCCCAAATGTTCACAGTTATTGATACAATTGTATACGCAGAGAATGCAGGAAATCCTGATAATTCCGCTGGGCGCGATTCAAAACTAACCTAGGTGGTCATAGTTAAGCTAGGATAAACACTGGTTAAATTGTACCAAACATCTATCAATGGGGCGTTATTTATTCCAAAACTAATAAAAGTATGTTCTATGGCAGAAGTGCACTAATAGTTTATGTGCAATCTGCTACTTAAGCGGCACTACTCTATTTCATATCGCACATAACGTTGTTTACGCAATATGCTAATATATTTGAAAGTCGATATGCTTAGAATAGATGCATCGTAATATGCTTCGTATAGGGCACCTGAAGAGCGTGGGGACTATTTTAATAGGAATATGTTTGTTCAAAAGACTTCTTGTACTTTTATCAAACTTTATTTAGCTCGTCAGTGAAGCTGATCGAGTTGACAGCTTCATCGTATTCCGTCAGTCACACAAATGCAAGCTTTTTTACTTAAAAACTTTTCGTTTGATTTTTATTTTATTTGTTGAAACAATTTGTTGTTTTTGGGTATAGAGTAAGTATAGGTTAACTCAATAAACTGCACCTTAAATTTCAGGTTAATGAAAATTTATACAACTTCGATGGTTGTATGCGGTCATATTTAAAAGCCAATAAAAATTGAAGTTCAAAGTTTGTTACTTAAATAATTTAATTAGCTACACTTTGCGGTATTTGTGTACCCGAAACGCCTTTCGCTTAATTGTTTATTGTCTGAACCAAGGGTTTATTTTATTTCCACTTTTATGTAAGCATACGAACAGAAATGAGATACCAAGTTTGACAACGAATGTGTCTTCTTTTTTAATATTAATGCGAATGTTTAAACAATAATCATGTTTTTATTTTTTTTCTGTTTCTTTTTTTGGTTTCCTCAGGAAAGGACACACTCACTAAAATTACATATATCTTTCTACCTTTTATTTTATCAATAATCTTTTTTATGTATTTCATAGGGTTCATATCTATTAGAAGGCGTACGTCAATAAACGCATTGCTCTCGCAATCTCAAGTAATGCGATAGTGAGCGCGCAAATACATAATATAAATGTACTACTACTACTAATATTATCCTAATAGTTGTTGGCAGAAAGAAATGCCATTTATGCAAAAAAGTTGCTAAAACTTACACACAGTTTTCAGGCTACAGTCGGAAAGTATTAATAGAAATAACAAATCCGCCTTTCCTCCTGGTTGTTCGGGGGTGTTTGCTGGTCACCATGTTGGGCAAGCCGCACTAGCCGCACGTGGAAGGGTGGTAACCCTCTGAATATTCCCGCCAACTCAAAACTTTCTACCTGAAAATCCTATTGTTTTTAGTAGGGATGACGTCTGCTTGTCGGCAGTACCCCGCAAAAAGGTAATATTTGTGTCAAGACTGGCGCTTGACATTTCTGATGATAACATAAAAACTTATCTAGCTGCAAAAGTGCTATCCGTCATTTTAAAGCGTGTGAGCATTTTCAAATTGGCTCCATCTCAACCTAGAGCTATCTCGTTTTTTAAAGTGTTAGTTCCAACTGAAAACATGGAAATTTTTTTAAATAAATCATTGTGGCCAGTTGGGTCCTTAATTAAGGAACTCATTCCTCGGGATCGAGCCGGTAATACTAATTCGCTAGCTCTTCTACCCTCAAAAAATTAACTGTTTTTGGTAACTTTCATTTACCAAATGCTTAACTTAAAAATGCACTTTATTTTCCTAAATTCCTGTTTAGCCTTTACCGAAACTTGGTTAAAGCCTGATTTACATTCGTCGGAACTTTTTCACAATTCTCTCCAGGTTTTCGGAAAGGATCGCCTGGATCGCATTGGTAGTGGTGTTTTAATTGCCATATCTATTGCAGTTTCGTCCTATTCAATTGAATTTCCTACTCCTCCCGACGGTGAATTTATTGCGATTAGGGCGAAAATTGGCAATAAACAGTTATACGTAATTTGCTGCTATATTCCCGCAAATATGTTAATAATTTGGCTCTGCGTGTGTAGAGAAGTTATAGTAGATTCCCTATTAGTCTTTCCTCATGGGTGTCTTTCGTATTAATGTAAAATGAGTTTCTAAACTGCTCGGCTGTTTCCGTCAAAGCGGTCAACTTCTTTTGGTGCCATTACAAAGTTTGGCTAGAAGCTGTCCCTACTTAATAATTTAGGCGGATAGAACGCCTTCGTTAATGTAGCGAATGAAACGCTTTGTTGAATTATTAGTTCATAACAATTGACTTTATTTAATTTTCGCATGGCTATTTATACTTAAAATTTACAAAATGTCTTATTGCTAACGTAAGCAACAATTATGACGGATTAATTTAATTAGGGCGCCTAGCGTCGTATCGCATTACGAAATGCAATTCTCAGCTAGTTGAAGTGTGACATAATTCTTCTTTTTCCTTTGCAAATGAATTATGCTGACTTTGCATAATTCTGCCACACTTCAAAGTGGATGCGTATTAACTACGATATGCGTTCACACTACAAAACTACAATAGATATCTCTATTTATAAGAAACATGCTGCCCCCATTTGTGACGTAGCCGAAAAGTCTAAGCCTGTTGATATAGTCATAGCGCCTATGAGCATATTATCAAAAGAAAAATCTCCATATATCTGTGGCATGTGTTTTACAATGGCTATAAGTCCTCTGACGATATTGAAACCTCAAATCTCTTTGTTGAATACTTCACACAAAATTTTTCATCTGCTAATTCCAATTGAACTCTTAGCTATTTGTATCCGATAATTAACTCGGTTTCGATTTCTAATTTAGTCGATTAAGAAAATGATCCGTTCGATGGTTTGAGATCTCTAAAATATAGTTATGCGCCTGAACTTGCTGGGATGCCATAATGTATACTTCAATCATTGTTGGAAGAGTAGTTTACGTATTCCAATTCACAAATGTGGAAATAAATTGTTTGAGCGAATTGTTACTCACCATTTAGCTTTTGGTATTTTTCCATTCCAGCACGGTTTTCGGAAAAGAAGATTCACTGTTACGAATCTCTTAGCGTTTAGTTGACATGTTTTCAAGAATTTTCTATTGACTCTCGCATTATATCGTATGTATTGATTTTAGTAAAGCGTTTGACTTAGTTAACCATAACTTATTGATCTTCAAATTCTATGCGTCTGGCTGCCCTTTTTACTTAGTGAAATGGATAAGCTCTTATCTGCATAGCAAGTCTTTCAGGGTTCTGTTTAACTTCATCATCTCCGATGAATTTCCCGTGGCGTCTGACGTCCCTCAAGGCAGCCATCTAGAGCCTATTTTATTTAATCTATACATTAATGATTTCCCCTCGGTGATTAAATCCAGCCAGATCTTAATGTACGTCGACGATATTAAACTTTTTTTTGCCTTTTCTTTGGAATCGCAAACATATCAGCTTCAAATTGACTTAAATAATTTGGTTGCATGGTGCTCGTTAAATTTGATGAAATTAAGTCTAAAGAAACGCAAGAAGCTTTAAGAAGGAAATCATTCAATAATGAGTATTTAATTGATTCACACAAGTTAGAAAACGTTGACTCGTTCATCGATTTAGAGGTTCTGTTCGACCAAAGATTATGTTTTAGTTTGCACATTGAGCTCTCTTTAAGTAAATCTAGATCCGCGCTTAGTTTCATTAAGAGGTGGTTCAAAGAGCTGAAGGATCCTTACATATCATAAAGGCCATACATGTGCTTAGTTACACCAATACTTGAGTATGCCTCTGTTGCGTTGTCTCCTTCCTATGTGTTATGTAGATTCAGTTTTAAAGCAATGCTTGCTACTTGCCCTTAGGAACTTGGGCTTGGACCCGGTTTTCTCTCCTTCTCCTTATGAAAATAGGTTGCTTCTGTTATCCTTACTGTCGCTTGAGAATCGTAGATTTATTCTTGGTGTTTCCTTCTTAATTAAGTTCATTAATGGCACTATCGGTTCGTCCACATTACTTGGTGGGAGAAGCTTTAATGTTCCTAACCGCTTTTCTAGGCACTTTATTTTCACTTAGCTGAGTCAATGTAAATATAATGACGAGTTTTTTAATCCGTTCAGAGTTGCTTGTAGAAACCTAAATGATATTTAGCACTTAATCTCAATGGCAGATTCTTTGAAGTCTATGAAAAGTTTGCTTAATACGCGCGATTTGCCCATGTCGTATTTAAATTAATTTGCAATCTTTACTTCTCACTATGAATCGTAAATTAACTTGTGTTGTTTCTGTATCCAAGTTTTTGCATGTTTGCAATGGTTGATTGTGGATGCACTAGTTGTGTACATACTTTCTTTTTTTTTATTATTTATTTATACATAATATTTATTATTATTATTATTTTTTTTTTCTTTACTTCCCCTATATACTTTTTACTAGTGTAAGATTTACATCTAAGAGTTAATTGAATTGGACTGTTAATTTATTTTAGTTGAGTTTCATGTGTAAGTAAATAAAAAATGAACAAATTAACAAAAAAAATCCGAAACAAAACAATTACTAACCAAAAATACAACAATTTTGCCGATGCCTTATGATTTTACAACAATAATAACAAGGGACAACGCCAGCACCAAGCATTCTGTCCCATCCATCCATAGAAACCACAATGCAAAAACGAAAATCGTAACCACTGTAACAATTGCATGACACAAAACCAGGGAAACAGATTGCACCGGGTGGAAGTCTTCCAACACGTGGGAGTAGAAAGCAAATATACGAATAAAACAGAAAAATTAAGAAATTACATAACACTCACGATAGCTAACTGTCCAAAACGCTTCACCTTCCTAGTTGATAACCAACTGGAATAATGGCACGTGACTTTCTCCAAAAATCTCACTGCAACATTAACTTTAATACAAACACAACAAATAATAACTAGTCAATTCTCATAATAAACAATAGCATACAGAACATTCATATACCCGCAAAATTAGAAATTACTATATCATACAGAATAAACATATCACAAGACAGCGTTGTATTTACCAAAAACACAGCAGCTGGATATACATAGCGAACACTATAATACCAGCATAAAGAAATAAACACATTAAACAATTCAACGCAAACACATACCACAATTTAATCAAAACCCTAAAAATGGAGTCGTAACCACTTAAAAATTATAATATAACGCCTATTAATGAAGTAAGTGAAAAACCCTCAGAAGAACGTTTCTAAGATCTCTTAAACATTTTAAACACAGTCATTAATGGTGATAAATTAGAACTTACCAAAATTATCCAAGAATATCAAAAAATATTTCATTCAGACCATGAACAATTAACAACAAACAATTTTTAAAAAATATACAATGATTTGACAAAATATCAGCATACGTCAAAAATTATAGACTATCAACCACATTCCCAAGCTGACGAAATCAACAACCAAATCAATAATATTACGAAACAGATTTATAGAACCATTGGACAGCCCTTATAACTCACCATTACTTTTTGCCGAAAAAGGTAAAACAGTAATACAATACAAAGCAATGGAGATTAGTCACCGATTACAGAAGACTAAACGACAAAATAGTAAGTAAAAATTTCAGTTAACTTGAATAGAGCCCATAATAGATAACTAAAACAAAACATTACTGCACTCTAGACACAACCAATTTCTTTCATCGAATTGAGCTAGACGATAATTCCATACGACTAACAGCATTTTCGATCAACGGCGGTCACTATCAATTCACGAGATTGCCTTTTAAACTCAAGATACCGTTTAAGCTTCCAACGTATGCTCAATAAAGCACTTGCTGGATTAGAAGCTTTCTTGTCGGCATAACAGCATACGGAAGTAGCTTTCGCCACCAAAATAAAAACCTAGCCAAAGTATTTCAAAACCAATCGCAATACAAACCAAAATTAGATCCTCAAAAATGTAATTTTCTATGTAAAGAAGTCACATACCTTGGATAATCCCCAAAGACACAAATGATGTTAGACGATTTGTAGTTTTCTACAATTATTACAGATGTTTTGTTAAAAATTCTGCGGAAATTGCTATCCCTTTAAATACACTGCTAAAGAAACATGCCGAATTCGTTTGTCACACCTATGTCAAACATCATTTGACGATCTGCGTCAAAAATTAATGAAACCCCAAATTCCAAAAAGGTAAAAGCAATGTTAACGCTGATGCATATTGAAAATAATGATCCACAATTAGATTCAAATGCAAAAAAAAACTTTGATAATCATGCGTAATACATCTGAACAAAACGGAGCTCGTCACCAGGAGAGTGATCATCTTCGCATGTGGGAAAACAATAAAAAAAAGATCAAAAGACATCCAATTTGAACTTGATTAAAAAAAAAATAAGACTACTTTGATAAACAATGATAAATTTATTATTTTCAAAATTTACGATAATCCGCGATATTTAGATATTTTTTTGGAGAAGCTACTTTTCGAAATTAGAAAGTTAAGGTAAAAAGAATGTATAGCAGCCAATGATGATAAACTATTCAAATACATAAATATAGAAAAATTTAAAGAGGAATATAACAAGATAAAGATGAACAACATGGGAATCGGAATCAATTACTACATAACTAAAAATAAACTAATTTAACAATATCATCAATCACTACAATCAGGCCAGAAGAAAAACCCTAGCAAAACTACAATATCACTATATCTGAAAAAATATTAACAAGATGGTAAAAAAATTTTTCACGGGTTGTGTTCTCCGTCAGGGGAACAAAGTCATGAAGCACACCTAAGAACCATTCAAAATAAAACAGACACCTTCAAGAAGTTTCGAAGTGATCTCAATTGACACTGTAGGACCACTTAGATCCTCACATCAGCGTAGATATATAATAACTATGCAATATTGTCTTATAAAGTAGGTAATAATGAAAAAGTTTGGGAAGCTATGTCGAAGGAAGAGGGCATGCCTAGTAACTATAATATAACAATACTGCAAGTAGTTGAATTGAAGGATATTTGTTAGTTGAGAGACACAAAATTGCTGAAACTAATTTTTGGGAATAATGCTAATCAAAATGGACTTTCAAAGAGAGGAGGATTTTAAAATAAAATTGATCAACTATGCAATCAGGAAAGTTAAGGAAATGTTGAATATATAAGATGTCATATAAGCATAAAGTGGGCTAGACATGTGGTGACTTTTTGAAAATTTTCATTATGAATATGTAGGGATTAGTAATACTTTTAATTTAAAATACATGGCAACCTACAAAAAATATTTAATAATATATATTGCTGAGTATTGCATATTTTAATTGCGATTGTTCCTTGTCTCATTATTCTTGACTATAAATAGACAACACTACAGATGAATATCGTATACAGTTTTTTGCGTTATGAAAGAAAATATGTTTGGTTCAAACTTTAAATTAAATTTTCATTATGAAATTGGGTTTTGGTCAAAATAGTTTTTCAAAATACCATGGAGATAGAAGACAATTCTGCTAGCATGATTTGCCGATAACCTTTCTTTTCCGTAGTGATTTTTTCCGTCTCTAGAATATACTTTTTAGCTGGACGTTCACTTCGGAATGAACTTTTTTAGCATCTGGGGGTAACATTCGTATTATCATAATTCAAATCTTCTTCTTTCTTTCAAATGTCTCCGCATAAATCTGGAAGTACTATAGTATTAAAGACTGATAATTAATTTTAAATTTTAACTTTGTTAATTACAATGTGAACTGGCTAGTAATAATTCAAATCGCCTTCTGCTTCCAAAAAAACAAGTTTTTTGCTTTTCGTTCTTGTTGTGCTTTAAAAAAACACTCTTAAAAAATTTATTCATTTTATTAATTTTGCATTTCTTTATTAACGTATATGTAAACAAACACTAAGCATATGATTTTCCTTTGCATTTGGTTAGCAACGCGTGCAGGCTCCATTGATTTTGCTTTGTGCATTTCGCCTCACAGACAAGGCCTAATGCATTTTGTGTTTAGCACTTTAGTGGTAAGTGGAGTTCCATTCACAACAGCATTTGAATAAATTGGGCGATTTACTCAAAGACGCTTCAGACAACGAAGCGAACATGAGAAATAAGCTATTTCTTGGCAGTTCCCCCTTGTCTTTTCTCCTATCCTCCTCTAAACGTGGATCATTCCTCAGCAAGTAACATTAATAATCTCACCTACTACAGGGTTGTAACTTTAACTCAATTTAAAAGATACAACCATATGTTACTTAGGCCAAACATCAGCAAACTTCGCAAATATTCGTCGTATGAACCATATAAACACGAAGAAATTTCAAAAAAGTGTCGATTGCTTGTACCTCTTTCTGGGATTCCATAATATGACCGGTTAGAAATGACTTATATGCACACTCTCAATTGGAATATTTCCTCTCGGCATGCTATGCATTAAATCCTCTCCTACCTTACTTTCCTTCGACGAAAACGCAATTCACTTTAGCAAATACCACTATGATGCCTGACCTTCTCCCTCAGTCTAGCACACCAATACAACTTGAGTACCACAGACGACACCTTATATCAAATGTCCCATATCATCATGATACGAATGTATCACACGATGCGAATGCAAAATATTCGATTCCGATTATGTTATCGCCCTTTTTCTTATACACAAGACCATTTCTCATCCCATACTGTGTACTCTCCTTGATTTCGAACTGTAATCGTATTTTATTAATAGCCTCATTCTTTTGCTGACAAATACATACATATTCTATTGGAACGTATTTTTCTTTAATTGTGCTAAGAGTATCGACAGGTTACTTGCTTTGACCCTTACGATCCTCTAAGATATATTTCAGTCCTGACAAGTTCAGACAAGATTTCGCAATTCTAGCTATTCTGGGACTAATGTCCTTCTTATTAAATGTCAAATTAATTTTTAAATGAAGTGTAGTTTGTCATTAATTTAAACTTCAATCCCATATTCTGAATCGCCGTAGAGCCTAAACAACAGCTAAAGTCTCCCGTTCAAAACTATGATATTATATTTCGCTCAGGTTGTGAAATCAGTCAAACTTTGCAAATTTTTTAGAAATTAAAGAAATTTTTTTTGAAAAAAAAAATTATTGTAATTTTGAAAACAATGTTTTAATTGAATATTTTTATACTAATATAAGTTAATTTATAATAAATTTAATAAGTTTAATTTTTTAATAAAAAAATAATAAATTTAAATTTTATTTAAGAAAATTATTAAGAAATATTTATTTATACGGTTTAATTTATAGAAAACTTTAATTTAGAATGTTATTGAAAAAAAATTAGTAAAATTATTTATATAGTTAAATTGTTTATTTAATTATGATTTAAAAATTTATTTAAAAAAAAATAAAGAATTTTTTTTCTAGTTTGGCCGCACTAGAGTCTCAAATCTTGGTGTTCTCCCATATGCATTTTACGTGAACATAACAAATTTCAAAATCCAACTGGATTTTAATTGGAATTAATATAATTTGTAGGTGTCTTTACTGGTTAAATTCGAATTTATCTTCACACCCTTTCTAATCTTCTTACTAATATCATAAGAATTATTAATATAATAATAAGTCCTGCAATTTCTTTATAAGTGAAATGAAGATGGAATGGAATTTTATCTACATTAGAGATAAATCCCGTTGGATTATTTGATCCAATTGTATGAAGAAATATTAAATGAATTATTTTTATCACTAATACACTAAAAGGTGAAATAAAATGAAAAGTGAAATATCGGATTAATGTTGCATTATCAAGTGCAAATCCTCCTCATACTCATTGAACTAAATCATAACCTAAATAATTGCTGAAAATAAATTTGTAATAACTGGAGCTCCTCAAAGAGATATTTGTCTTCAAGGTATAACACTGCAGTTATTACTAAAAATAAAATAATTACTCTAACTAATCATGTCGGAGCAAATAAATATGAGCCCTAATAAATCCCTAGTCCAATAGGGAAATAAATGCAAACTCCATTTGCGTGTAAAGTTCGTAATAATCAACTCGGCAAATATGACTTACTCAGCGGTGAATGTCAGCGGTATTATGTATTGCGAAAAAAAGACCAGTTAAAATTTGAATAATTAAACATAACCCAACTAATGACTTAAAATTTCATCATGAAGAAATATTAATAGCAACTGGTAGAACTACTAATGCATTATTAGCGATTGAGAATAAAGAGGGTTTAACTCGCTTCGGGCATTTTGAAAGTTTAGTAATTTCCGTTACAGCTATTAAAGTAATTAATAAGTAATTTATGAAGCGGATTGTAATAAACTTTATAGGATAATTATGAAGTTTATTAACTGATAACGTATTTTCTATTGTGAAACTTGAAAAATTTTATATTAGTTTATTTTCCAAATTTATTAATTGAAACACATTAATGTCAATAAACTGATTAAGAATTATTATAATTATAAGTAATATAAATGAAGATAATAATAATTTTACTGAAAATATTTCATTAGAAGCTAAAGATATGATATAAATGAATAAAACATTTATCCTTCATAAAATTAGTAAAAATAAAATGTATGAAAATCAAAAAGTTTTTGATATTAAACTTGTTGTTAAACAGATTAATCAGTTTGGCAGCTGATCGCGCTGTGGTCGTACCGTTTTGATTTGTGTGAAGAGTTATTGCATTGTTTTCAATTTCTTATTGCTTTATATCGTATCACGCCTTTCAAACCTAATTATTTGTAAAGGTGTAAAGTTGTAAAGGGTGTAAGAGTGAAAGAATTATATTAATTACATTGAAATTTTTTCGTGGTTTTCATTTTGGTTCTTACGTTCAGCATTTGATACAAGTCTCTTACGTGTTTTTTATTCTTTTTGTGATTACAGCTTTTCTCTTGCTCTTTGTTTACCGTTGCTTCAGTAGTGTGAAATTTTCGTCTAAGTTGAGAGATAATTTTGGTGATTTTGTTTTCTTTCATTTTTTTTTTGTGACTCAGCATCTGGCCTTTGCCATCAAATTGTATATTTCTCCACTCCAACATGGCTTTCGAAAGGGAAGATCTACGGTCACCAATCTGTTAGAGTTTACTTGTCATCTTTTCAAGGCTTTTTCTAGTGGTTCTCGCGCTAATGTCATATACACTGATTTTAGCAAAGCGTTTGATTTGGTTAACCATAAATTACTTATCTTTAAACTTCAAGCCTCTGGCTTCCCTTCCTATTTAGTGAAATGGATAAGCTCTTATCTGCATAATAGGTCATTCAGGGTTTTTTTTTAATTTCACCACCTCACATGAATTCTGCGTTACGTCAGGCGTACCTCAAGGTAGCCACTTAGGACCCATTTTATTTAATCTATACATTAATGATTTGCTTTCGGTGATTAAATCCTGTCAGATCTTAATGTATGTTGATGATGTGAAACTGTTTTCTTCATTTTCCATAGAATCGCAATTACATCATCTTCGAATTGACCGGAATAACTTGGTTGCGTGGTGCTCGTTGATTCATATGACACTAAACCTAAATAAATGTAAGAAGCTTTCTTTCTCAAAACGGAAGTCATTCATTACCCAGTATTTTATAGATTCGCACTAGTTGAAGGGCGTCGATCCGTTCACAGACTTAGGAGTTCTCTTTGACAATTTTTTTTTAACTTGCACATTGAGCTCTCGTTAGGCAAAGCTAGGTCCGCGCTTGGTTTTATAAAAAGGTGGTCCAAAGAGCTTGATGACCTTTACATTACCAAAAGGCTGTACATGTGTTTGGTTAGACCTATACTCGAGTATGCCTCTGTTGTGTGGTCTCCTTCATATAGGTGCTATGTAGATTCAATTGAATCTGTTCAAAAGCAATTCTTGTTCTCTTAGGAATTTGGGTTGGGATCCGATTGCCTTTCTTCCTCCTTATGAAAATAGGTTGCTTCTGTTGTCCTTACCGTCTCTTGAGATTTGTTCTTGGCGTTTCCTTCGTAATTAAAGTAATAAATGGTGCTATTGACTCGCCTTCATTATTTGGTGAAATAAGCTTTAATGTCCCTAACCGCTTCTCTAGGCACTTTATCTTGGTTAAGTTAAGTCCATGTAAATATAATTATGAGCTGTTTAACCCGCTCAGAGTTATTTGCAAGAACCTAAATGACGTCTATCACTTATTCTCATTATCGGACTCTTTAAAGTCCATTAAAGCAACATTGCTTAATATACGTGATTTACCTATGTCGTACTTAAACTAGCTTTTAACCCTAAAAAGTCATTATGCTTGGAAAATTAATTATAACTATTATCGGTTGCCAAGCTTGTGTATTTTTGCGATGGCTTAGGGGTTCATTTGCAATTTGGTCCTGTACCGATTGTGGGTGTGGCTCTGTGCTAGTTGTGTACAAGCTTTTTTTTTTTTTTTTTTTTTTTTTCTTATTTGTTTTATTATACTTATACTAAGTTTTAATATTAATTAATTTAAGATTTACTTTAAGAGTCAATTGAACTCGACTGTCATTTATTTTAGTTGAGTTTCATGTATAAGTAGAATAAATAAATAAATAAATAAATAAGTAAATATATAAATAAATAAATAAATAATGTTATTTATATTAATACAGTTAATCCTATTGCCAAAGGATGTTTTATAATTATAAAAATAAAATTAAATATTAATAAAGTTGAGTAAAAAATTCGTAGAACAGTTTCAAGAAGTATTTTAAATAAAATATTAATTTTAAAGAGTAATGATAAAGAAATTCTTTTTTGTTGATGTTTTAAAATCTTGTAATTTAATTTTGGTTTACAAGACCAAGGTTTTTATTAAACTATTAAAATTAATGATTATATATTTATATAGAATGTTATTTTCAATAGGAGTATTTATTTTTTTTCTAATCGAAAACATTTATTGTCTATATCATTAGGATTAGAATATTTAGCATTAAGGTTATTTTTATTTTTAAACATAATTGAATATGAATTATTTTTTAGAATAATAGTATTAACAAGTTAGAGTTTGTGAGAGTAGATTGGGTTCATCAATTTTAATTTCTAGAATTCCTACGCACGGTAATGATTATTTTTCAAAGATTTAATATTTTTTAACGTTAAAGTTTATTGTATTCATTTAATTTATTTCCCCTGTTTTATGAAAAATTTATGTTAAATGGTTTAAAATTTACTATGTTTATTAAGATATTTATAATATGTTTATTTATTTAATTTATTGAAATTTATTTATTAAATTTAAAATTTATTTATTTTTTATTTTGTAAGGAAGCGTTTTGCTTCCTTACTAAAAAAATAAATCCGTCCCTCCGCACTAGGAAATAAATACCCCTTACGTGTCTGCTCTCCTTACATCAACATATCATCCTACTCCCGCACAAATTATTATTAATAAACACAAGAAAATATGTAAATAAATATATATATAAGTAGGATAACATAAACCATTTATATAAGTCTTTACATTGCCCAACAAGAAAAGGTATACATAAGTAGGATACATTTGAACCATATACATAAGTCTTTACATTGCTCAAGAAGAAAATGTATACATAAGTAGGGCATATAAATATTGTAGAGAAACGAGTTATAATCCGTTAAGCAACATGCCAATAATTCACCCTTAATTATCAATAAGCTATTGAATCACTCACATTTTGCAAAAGCCCAAACCCAACGGCTTTGTGGTTTCGCAAAAAAGAAAAAAAACCATACTTAACGGTTTAGCAAATCATACTATTCGGTACCTAGATCAAAGATGTTGATAACAACAAACCAGGCATAAAGATAGGCAAGCAACGAGTACAATCATACATGTCGATATGATACGCATCATATGAAAACATGCTTAACGGTTCTGCGGCTTATAAAATCATTCGATTTGATACCTAAGCCAGCACTAACGATAAACTCATACGGTTCGGTACTTAAGGTAGTATTAGTAGATGCAAGCAAACATACGCGACTAAGCATAAGTAAGGCATACAAGCAAACGTTTGTGAAGAAAAAGGAGAGCGTATAAAGGTATGCATATTACATGAAGGCATGCTTAACGGTTTATAAAATCATGCGATTTAGTACCTAAGCCAGCACCAACGATCATACGAGTTGGTAGTATTAACAATAAACTATACATAAGGATAGCACTTATACAAGAAAAGCTGAGATGATAACATGGTTGCAGGCAAACATGTTTGATCAGACCTCAGCTAGCATACATAATAATAGATAGCATAGGAATATTGTGACAACACAAATACAAGTAAGTATTGCTGTAACACCAATACAGCCAATATGTAACGGAACAGCAATGGCGATCGCGACTATAAAAGAGCGCGTCGCAGCACACTCAGCCTTTCACTCGTGTTACAGCAGCCAAAAGGCAAGTGAATGCGGACTACATTATCAGTTGACTTTACTGCTAGTTTAATTTTCTTTTTTTGACTTTACGGATAGGGGATGGCAGGTTTGGCTTAGCCGTCACCCTGAATGACTAATAAGACTGTTAACTTTTACGGATAGGTGATGGCAGGTTTGGCTTAGCCGTCATCCCTGAAGGACTTATAGACACCCTCTCTTACTACGTTAAACGATTAGGGACGGACAAGCGGCCCTGTAGGCCAAGGCTGACTGCTGTAGCACTCGCGACGTGTTCCATTTATTTTCAGAAGATCTCGCAATACGGAAAACGCGGAAAGAAAATAATAATCGTACGAAACGAAGAAAAAAAACGTTGAAAGGAAAAAAGCGAAAGTCGGGTCACCAAGCTGGTTTTTTTTTATACGCTAATCTCTTTCAATAAAAATCGCTAATAAATAATAAAATAAAATTTCCAACTATTAATCGCCAATCCGGAGGTCCAAGTTTTCTTTTAATATAAACTTCTTGGAAGGAGTCCTGGTGGAGCCCTGAGCTTACCCTGCCCAAGAAGACTCGTTACAATTTATTAAAATTGAATTTATTAAAATTGAATTTATTAAAATTTCATTTATTAAAATAAACAAATATTTTAATAAATATATTAAATTTTAAACCATTTAACATAAATTTTTTATTAAATAGGGGAAATAAATAAAATGAATGCACATTAGAATATACCTTAAAATATATTATTTTATAAATATTTCTCATTTATTTGGTTATGATATAATTTCTCATGAACTAATTTGAAGATGATTTTAGTTAGTATACGGACATATATTTCTATGCACACCACTAAAGGGTGAGGGGTATATTTATTTTGGCAAAACGTATGCAACGCCCAGAAGCGAGCATCAGAGACGCCACAAAGTTATATATTCTTGATTATCATCAAATCCTAAATCGATTTAAGTATGTCCGTCTGTGCGTCTGTGTAATGTCTGTTGTAAACTTTCTCTTGGCCGCAAAAATTGAGCTATCAACTTCGAATTTGGCAGGAACATTGGAAGTTCTTTAGCGCAGGTTGGTATTGAAAATGGGCCAAATTGGTCAGAGCAGAAGCCCGCAGTGGAATGTAAACTGAACGCAACTCCGTTTTTCTTAATAAAAACTTGTGGGTTTTTGTTCGTTACTCAGAAATTATAAAAGTTAGAAGACTGAAATTTTCCATATTTACTTAACCAAAGACTACTTTTTACGTGCAAAGATAGAAATAATCAGCCATGCCTACGTAAAGTAACAAATGATTAAGTTTTATTTTTCCATTTTCTTACTTGTTTAAATGTCGTGATAAATTGGGAAATTTTAACCAATGTGTGCATTTGCAGCGCAATTTGTCGTAACTTACTTGTATACTCGTTTAACAAAGAGGAGAAGAAAGGGCACCATGCAACGAGCGGGGAAGGCTTTGCAAATTGCTTCCGGCGCCCTAACGCTACTTCAAAGCGAGTAAGTAACTTGTTTCTAATATCTGCAAACGTTGTTTGCAAACGTTGTTTGCAGATATTGTTTTATGTGAACTTATACAGAAGTTCAGAGTTTGTAAAGAGAATTTCTATTGCGACCTAGGAAAAATTGGTGTGGGTGGCGGTAGGAGGAAAACATATATACCGCCGGTATATGGCGTTCAGCCATGAATTTGGAGTTGCAGGAAATTGCCAACGGATGGCCTGTAACGACCGTGCTGTAAGTGTTGCACAAAGCACTCTATCAACTGTTGTATTCGAGGTGTTATAAGGGTTGGAAACAAATATTTGCGAACTAATCCAATTGAACCGTAACTCAGATACGAAGGCATGGTTTAACCAGAAATTTGGTATCACGGGCGGACAAGTAATTGAACTTTTTGTTTTACAATAAATGATCATTACAATATTTTTAATATTTATTACATCGATTGGATATGTTGACAAAATGCATATACCCTTTTCAAAGCCAAAGGAAAATGAAAGTGGAAGGAGATACCGACGGCCAATGAAGTTGATGGTGATATTTATCTGGAGGCACTTTAATTGAGGCAGTTGGTTGACGAAGTTAGGGGATTATAACTCTCATTTTTTATATGCCAGATCTACTTTGGTATGTAACAGTTCTCTCTCTTCTTCGACTTTCTCCCGATACAGTTCCCCGAC
The DNA here is from genome assembly GCA_001077435.1 of Glossina morsitans morsitans. Classification (NCBI taxonomy): domain Eukaryota; kingdom Metazoa; phylum Arthropoda; class Insecta; order Diptera; family Glossinidae; genus Glossina; species Glossina morsitans. The sequence continues at coordinate 1,889 of CCAG010013058.1, read as the reverse complement.
GTTAGAGTCCGCCTTTCTACTTAATAAATAACTGTAAAGAACAATCATTAATATTATTATTATGCTGTCATTAAAATGCAATTACTTCCGTTACTTAGTTTAAGTATTCGGAATATCGTCCTCGGACGTACAATGCAGTACAATAGAACTTTTGAACATATACAGAACAATTACAAAATAAATCAGAAAATTTACATTAACATTTATGAATAATGAAATTGAAAATTATTAATATGCACTTAGTTCTATTTCTTGGTTGCGCTATTTGGAATATTGGCCACGACCATGAGATTTATTGTACGTATGTCCTTTTCGGTTAAAGGACAATCCCTTGTCACCCCATTTTCTTTCCACTTTATATTTGTGGTTCGTCCAAACCTAAAAATAATAGTATAAACAAAAGGAATGGAAATAAAGTACTAATTACATTTTTATTACTTACTCTTCGCTACTTCACAGCCTTTCCGCTAGCCAAAGTCAATGAATTTAACTTAGTTGGTATCTCATCCCGCAATTGATTTAGATTTCAGCGTACTTGCGAAGAACTTTGATGATAATTTGAAGCCATATCAGTATGATTTTCAATGAAAATTAACATTCCGTTCGTCAAAGTTTTTCTGAAATTACAATTTCTTATTATATATAATCCTTTCTTTATATAGTCTTTCCTTTGTTGGCAATAGCGTCACACATCGCATTTTGCTGTTATTTTTTCAAATATTTCATATGAGGAAATGCCATTTTTATTAGCTTGCACAGAGAATTCTAAAATCTGATAGGGGAAGTGAGTTCGCTAATGATTTCTTGAATAACTAGTCCAACATTAGGGACTGTAAAATGATGACATAAGGTACTAAATGAATTTATGTCAGCAATTGCAAATGATGACAATTGGGTCAAATGGACCCTTTACTAGTGCTTTGCATTCAATACTACCCCATATAACCACTAACTACATTCTGTATGAGTCAGTATTTGGGAAGTTACCCTATTTGTCAAACGACGGAATATTAAAAGCTACAATGTAAATTATGTAGATTATTATGTAGATTATGCCAAAAAATTGCGGCCAGACAACGACACTCTCTAAAAGAAGCTAAAAACTATTAGAAATAGAGAAAAATAAAAAACCCTTAATAGATAACTATGAACAAAAAGAGAATCAAAAACCATATGCTGAACTCTATGAAATTATCGCAAGAAACGAGGTAAACTCCATTTTTGGTATTAACAACATGCCAAAAATATACCAATTAAAATCGTACGATACAAAAACAAGTAAGAAAATTATAATCGCCGAGAACCGAATCTCACATACCAACCACTATGGTTTTCGCATTCTACTGCCCAAGTTCTCTTATTTGATACCCATATCGTTGTATTATTCAGAAAAAATTAATCGCGGCGTCTACCAACCCATTGTCAGGCAGATAATATATATTCATTTGAGAAGTGAATAAAATAGTTTTAAATATTCTGTCTTGTTTGCCTTATGATAAAATCTCAAAAAAGTAAAAAAAAGAATATTTAAATACTCGTAACCTTGTGTGGGCATGGCCGATTGTTTCCATTTTGGGACGTAAAGAGTAGTAAAGCAAATGTGCAAAATTTTAGCCTTTTAACATTAAAAATTTTCGAATAACTGGCAAACATTCAAAAATTTTTGTTAAAAGAAACCGAGATGTGTTCAGTTTACGCTTCACTGCGTGCTTCCGCTCTGACCAATTTGCACCATTTTCAATACCAACGCGTGCAATATTTCTACCAAATTTGAAGTCGATATTAAGTCGAAATTAATTTTTGCGACGAGGAGAGTTTCAACAACACACACCACACAAACGGACAGACATAGCTAAATCAACTCAGAATATCGCGCTGATTAAGAATGC
>CCAG010013049.1:0-88032 GCA_001077435.1 Glossina morsitans morsitans | reverse complement strand
TGATCTAAAAGAAAAAAAAAAAAAAAAGTCGTTGCCATTCTTAACGGTAGCTTCACTAATTACGTGTTGAGTTTTTAATTAAAATAATGCAGTAAACTGAACAAACCGCAGGTGAAAGTGAAAAACCACGAAAACCAAATAATAAAATATGCAGAGATTTCATGAAATTGAAATTTTATTTTTATTTTCATTTTCATTTTTTTTCATTATAAACCGTTTGAAATTTTAATTAGATGTATATGAAGAATTATTGATTAAATTTAAAAAAAAACTGCTTTTGCAATTGTTTTTCCATAATTTAAATGAGATTAAATAATATTTTTTAAGATTAGTTTTAAGATAATCTTAATTAAAATGACCAACGTAAGGCCATTCATTTAAAGCTCCACTAAACTGAGGATGCTTTTTGCGAGATACATTGGCAAATGTTTCGTATTAGAAGATGCTGTTTTCTTCTACGAGCTACAGTGTGATTACCGAATATGTAAACTGCACTATACCCTTTGGTTCTAAATAATCATCTGTTGTTCTTGAAATTATATAAACATGATATTCTGCGATCTAAAACACTAACCTGTTAAGGCAATAACTCTCTTATTCTCTTGTCTTAAGCGAATTGAATAGTTGGTGCAAAGTTGGAAAAGTGAATTTATCATTTAGCATAATTCGATTCCCGAAATTCGATATAAGAATCGAAACAGTTCTGCTACTTATTCGTTTCGGATTTGAAATCCGGATTCTCTAGCAAAAATTTCGTATTATTAACTGAGAAGTTCATGTAAAGAAATCGACAGAACAAGTTTATGGGGGGAAGGTTGATCTCACTCTTTCAAATATTCTCTTCCGAGCTCCGTATCTCTTTTCATTCTCTTTCTTCGATTCTTCGATTGCTGTATTATTCCGTTTTAAATCAAATGAGATTCAGAAGACCCAAGTCTTACGGATTTAATTGATACTTAGGCACTTTTGTGTGCAATTCATGGTCGTAGCTCTAGAGCCGAACTTGTCGCGAAATTTTGGTTGAACTTTTTACTACGATAGTCGCTATATATATATATATATGTTTGTGTATATAGATTTGTTATTCATGTACTTCTATGTGTACTTTTTCACTTTAAATTTAGATGTTCTTGGAATTCTCCTTAATCACATCAGTATTGTTCGCTTATTCTTCGGAAGCCATACAAATCAAACCCCAGCCGGTATATGGACCACCACCCCAGCGGGCACCACATCGAGAATATGGCGTACCTCAACAAATACCCTTTCGTGAATACGGCCCGCCAGCTATAAAGTATGGACCACCCAAGTTGCCGTTTGTTGGCGGTGGTGGTGGTGGTGGTGGTGGTGGTGGTGGTACCAATAACTATGGAACATCTTCAAGTTTGTATGATCAAATAAAATCCTATTTCGGCGTACCAAAACCTTTTTATGGACCTCCTCACGTCATGCATAAGCCAGCCACTAAATATGGGCCACCAAATCAACCAGCATTACACTATGGTCCACCCAGACCAGCCCCTACCTATGGGGAACCTAAACCAGCACCAACGTATGGGCCACCACCTCCACCTCTCAAATTTCAACATAAACCTTCATCTAGTTATGGACTGCCTAAGCCTGTTTATGGTCCACCGCCATCAGCGCCACAGTCGTTACCTTTAGTTCAACCAGCTTTGTCATTTAAACCTCACAGCCAAGCAGCTACTTCATATGGACCACCCCCTTCAGGGCCACTATTTCAATCACCTCAACAAATTTACGGTTCTCCGCATCACCATGAATTAGTTCCAAATTTTAATCGCTTACCCGAAACTACTGTTATATTAACGGGTACTAATCAGCAACATCAACACCACCAACAACATCCCCAGCATCCTCCTATTAAGCAAATACAAATACATGTTGATAACAATGGTCATGGGCATAATGGCGGTGCTGCTCAAACCCCTTTTCATACAGCATGTGAAGGTTGGAAACCAATACCTGGTCCAGTGGGAGCTTATATTGAACACAATAATATTGAAACTCAAACTGGATATAGCCAAGTAACTCAGAGTCAGCCTATAACCGCTCTTAAGTTAGCTAATGGTAACAATGGTGATCCCCGTTTAACCGATGAGCAGCTAATAGCCGTTGCTTTACAAGCGAGCAATTTCGATGGCGGGGATAATTCTCTACATCAAAACATTTTAACACAATCCATTCCGCTCACAAATCCTGGCGGTGATTTTACTCAGCATCAACATCAAAATCAACATCACCTAAACTCCATTGAAACAGACGCTTTGCAGGTAAGCACCAAAAATAACCTCAAGTAATATTAATCAAGCTAATCGAATTTATTTTCAGCTATCATTAGCAGCTATTGAGGGTGATTCGTATTCGAAACCGCCGCCCGATTCGTTTGCACCTAACTCTCTACATGCCTTGAAGTTTACGAGCGGAATATATGGACAACCACCTCCACTAAGTCATGGCTCAGCAGCCGATTTTGTCCGTCATCATGCCCAAAACGGCTTGGGTATACAATATGGTAAACAATCTGGTAATTTACATGCCTTTCCCCCGCCGGCCGTACCTCCACCAAACAAGCCAGTCGTTTTTCGACCTCCCGTACCACAAGGCTTAATAGAAACCATTGGAGCCACAGTACAACATGTAGATAAATACGGCGTTAGGCCGCCAGTACAAGTGCCCACGTATATACCTCCAGCCGCAAGTGAAATTGCGCAAGGTTCCGGCAATAATATACATTCTGAGTATGGTGTACCTCCACCATCACCACAACATACGGATTTAATTGAGCAACAACTGCCGGAGCACCAAACGCCGCAACTATTCGTTCAGGTACCCCATTAAATATTTTAAGCGATAATTACCAGAATTAACTATACTCAATACTGCTTTCAAATACTTGCAGGTACAACAACAACTGCAGCAGCAACAAAATGGTAACATAAATAACGAATACGGGTCGCCACCACCACCACCAGCACCACAAACGCAATTCTTATTGAACCCAACGCAGACAGGATCACCCAATTATGCCCCCCCTCAGCAACAATACTTACCACCGCCACAGGGAAATCACTACAATGATGCTTCGTATGCCTCAAGTAACCGGGCTAACTTTGAGAATGTTTACAGTGCCAGTGAAAATAACGCGCAATCCTTACCACTGCAACAGGAGGGAAAGTATCAGACGAGCGATTGCCGGCAAGGTCCCAATTTATTAAATGCCAATTTAATTAGCCAAAGCGTGCCCGTTGCAGAACAACATTCACAATATCTCACGGGTCCGGCAAATAGTTATGGGCCTCCACCGTCCGGTGGAATTGACCATTTAGGTTTTGCTTCGGAAAAATCGGCAATCTCCGCTCTACCTGAGGATATAAATACTGACCTATTGCCTGGGCTGGAAGGCTTAAATGTTATATCCGCCCAGAAATCACAAGGAATTCAATTACCAATCGAACATAATAATCATCCCAGTCAGTTGGCACACACGTATCAAGTGCACTTCCAAGGCGGAAGCAACGACCAATCATCTAAGCACGAAGAAATTCTATCCGAAGATTTATTGCAAACTATTCTTAGCGCTATTGAAGAACCACAGCAGCAACATCAACATTTGCCATCTAATCACAAAGCCGAAAGTCGTTCGGATATTCCGAATCAACACGAACTCAATCATAATTTAGATAACGATCACGCTGCCTCCTCTCGACAAGAATTTCAACTAGAAGACGACAGCGACAACCGAGCTGAAGCGAGTGAAAATTTTAATGCAATTGTAGTAAATGAAGAACCAAGAGAAAAAGCCAAAAATAGTAAATCAGAAAACGACGAGAAACACAATTGAACTTTTCTTTCTCGAACTAAATGAATTCTAGTTATGACACATCTCAACAAAAGCAACATTTTATTATTATATTATTTTTATTTTTTTTTTAAGTAATTCTTTATATTTATTTACTCCCTAAGTTGAAAAATATATATATTATATGTATATATATATATATATATATGTATATACATTCGTTGGTAAGTTTCATGTGTAAGCGTACAGAACAATTTTAGAGTACTTCTCTATGAAATTGCCATAAATTTAGGTCAAACAGTCATATATGGATTATATAAACTAGAAAAGTTTCGAAATTTAATCCACAATGAATCGATTGTAATCAAATAGTTTATAAATTTATTTTAGTAAACATAAATTTCGTATAAACCCTAAATTATTATTTAATGTATTCAATAATTAAAATTTCAAATTTAATAATTATTTATTTTCAAATAAAGTGTACAACGGAATTAATCAAAAATTATTGAAGAAAGATTGAAGAAAAATTCTCAACTCACTGCTCGATGTGTCATCAGTTATCGTCAGTTTAAGGAATAAATCGAAATTAGTTCAAGTTGAATATTGAATTCGGTGTGGTCTCTGTGGACCGATGATACAACTGAGATAAAATTTTCTGCAATAGTTGATAAAAATCAAAGAAGCAAAAAAAAAAACTAAATAATAATTGATTTCACTATAACGAAATGAATTTAACAAGAACTCCGCAAGCAACTTTCTTGCCAATAAGTTTCTTACGTAATTAGTAACTCATTTGTCTAACTGTACTTCCTTCGAAGGTGACGTTTTACACTGTCAATGAGCAACTCTAGAACAACTCTAGCTCGCAGGAATGCTAGCTATGGAAATAATTGCTTACTGATAAGGGCTATGTATGTATATGCAAGCATTTCTCATTTTTTTTCTCGGAGGTGCATACCTCGCATAACGCAATAAAGTGATGTTCGAATTGCGGCCTCACCGATCTTATCTGGCTACCAGATCTATCTGCTGCAGGATCCAGCACTGTACACATAAATGGAAATGCATTTTCAGACTTTCGGGGCAATTCGTCATATGAAAAAGAAATTGAAATTTAGAAAAGCATTTCGCCATCTTTGAAAAGCACTGTGTGTGTGACGAATAAAGTCGAACTTTTGAAATAAAAATATATTTTATTTTACTTACTTACTTAATCCCGGGAAATATTGATCGAACTACTATGAGAATTTTCTTATCGTTTCCTCATTTACTAATCGTCTGATCTGCCTGAGCGGTCGAATAGGCTAAGGATTTCTTCTAACAACAAGTGCGATAGAGTTTTCAATAAAGCCGATAAGTCCAGATGTTGTCGCTTTGCGACTTTAACCTTTGAATTTATTTCTTAATTAATTATTTATTAATTATAATACAATTGATAATTAATCTTCTGTCACTACTACATATTTTTGTCTCTTTGTTTATTTATTTATTTTTTTTGTCGAATACAGTAAACGCAGTCTGCTATTGAAATGCCTTAAGATAGTATCCCGCATTTCATTTATTTATTTATTTATTTATTTATTTTTTTTTTTTTCTATATATTAACTAACATTATAAAACTACACTCTCACACTCAACACTCAAAAAAAAAAAAGAAAATAATAGTGGCATACCCCTATAAATTCATTCTGTTCGGGTTTCTTTTTAAAGGTTCATGTTTATGCGGTTCAAAACGCATTATATGCGCTTGACATCATGTGATTATTATAATAAAAATTAAAGTCCGATGATGGGTTATGATAACCCAAAAGCATGGCATTCTCCTGTTCAAGAGATAGAGATTAAAGATAAGACATTTTAAGGATTCAAGATAATCTCTCGTTTTGGGCTTACACTACGCTTTTGAACGGCGAGCAAGTTTGTTACAAGAGTAGATGATTAGTCATAGATTAATTATGTGTTAGCTGTAAGTCTGCCCCGCCATTGAGACATATACCTGGAAACCAGCATTTTTCGACCGGACACGAGTCTCTCACTAATCACTAATAATCAGAGAGAAGGCCAGAATGTAAGTGGGAGGCAGACTCAAATCAATTAGCGCTAAGAGCGGATTATAGGAAAGAAGCGATAAAAATCATTGTTAGAAATTAGCTTGAGATTGAATTAAATATCCTGGAGAGTAAACTGTAAGATTTGGTAATTTATGTAGATTCAAGGTAATCAAGATGGACTCGAGTCTGTTTGCGTAATCCGGACGCCACCTTACATAAATAATAGAATAGATTCGCATTAGCCAGTGAAGAGGTCTTTGTTTCTCCCTTTAATCCGTTAAAGCCGGGTCTATTATGTGTGGCTGTCAATATGAATGAAACCTAGGAGACATTAACTAATTAACACATCAAAGAGAAATAGTTGAAGAAAGAAAAATTCAAGTCAACATTTTCGAGTAACTATCTAAATATATTTTGGAAGCATTTACACTCATTTACACTCTTTAGTCGCTCATAAAGAAAAAATGTTATTATTATTTATTAGTTAGAAGACAAACTATGTGTTTTTCACACAAAAACAAAAAGGAAGAAATTCGTTTTAAGACATCCCTTGTAATACGTGCAAATAGATACAAAAACAACAAGTGCAAAATTCCAATCATATTTCGCTCGTTTTCTTCCAGAACTACTCAAAGCGTGCGTTTGTTAAATAGTGGCATCCAAGTCGTACCTTATTATTCTATATGATTTATTTGTGCGTTTCATGAATTCTATCGTCACAAGATTAAAGAATTTCATTCAACAGGTCGATAGGGATAGCGTCTGAGAATTGCTTGCGACATTGTAATAGGGAAGCAGTTGTGAAGCTATGAGACGGTAATTTCCTTCCTCATACACATGCTAGGGCGTTAGCCAAGAAATTCTCCTTAAAATTATAAATAAAATATAATCAATGATTTACTTTCATTAAGAAAAGGAACCATTAACCATAACCGTAACCGTAACCACTCACCGCTCATATTTGCACAACTGACTTCGAGAACAAACAAATTAAAAATAATTTCATTGTGTTGACACAAGAAGACCACGAAAATTAAATGACATAACGCACATATGCACCTATTATATTATATGCACGCGTGCATTCATACATCTTGTATGGTATGAGCAGACATTAAATTATGGTAACCAAAACTGGTACTCCTTTACGATAACGCCTAACGAGGATGAATCTCTTTTTTTTATATTCATCTCCAAATAGTCTGGACATAGGACCTCTCATCTTCAATTTGTAACGGGCGTAAATACATTTCAAAGGCTTGACTCCATACGACTGAACGGATTAAGCCAAGTTCATCTGTTCATCAGCCTGTTAGTCATCTGGCATTAAGACGCTTATGGTCTCAAAACGCTAAATAGAAAGACATAACTGGGCAAATTCACCCCTTAATATAAAACAAAAGTAATAACACTATAGTCGGGCAAGCCCGAACATTAAATACCTTACACCAGTTCGCCTGGTACGCTTTTAGTAATAGAACATTACAAATTACGCATCATTTTCATGCAGAGAGACATACTTTTGATGAAAGCCTGTCTGTTGGAGGATACGTTAAACATCACATGGCCTTATCCAAATTGAGGAAAAATTTTATTTTTCAATTCTCGTTCTAAAATTTTAGAAAAAGGTCTTTCTCTCCATATAAGGGTTTGCGTCTCATGACAAACTTTATATATGTTAGGGTATTAATAATAGGCCTACGTAATCCAAACTTCCTACCACTAATTTTTGCGCTCAATTGCTGCCATGAACCAATTTTTATAATAAAATATTAAAGATCAAATCTTTTCGTGAAGGGTGTGCTATTCATGAGATAACTTATATGGATATGGATATCCACGAAATAGACGCATTGTGGTTCAAATTTGGTTCACTTTATTTTTAAGTCAATATACAACCATACACAAATTTTCATCAAAAGGTAATGAATGTAATTAATGAAATACTGTCACGCAGGGAGTTTTGTTGAAAAATTCGAATAATTGCGATTTCATTTCCATATGATGACTCTTCAAAATAGGAGGTTACATGGGCAGCGGTCGAAAAAGTTGGCCGACCAGAGATTCGGCAACTTCAAAACACTTCAGAGTCTGTGGCTTGGCACCGCCAGCTCCAGCAACCCTGACCAACACCTTGCCCCATACTGGCTTTTTTGCGAGAGACAACAATCCCTCTTCGGCTCAGAAGATAGTCGAACTCGGACGTCTTGGACGCCTGCCAATTCTCTCACAGGCCCCATTCCGAAAGAAGGAACGATTACGAAATATTAATACGTTAATACGTACGTCGTTTACCTTAATGCTTGCCTACTGTTGAACTCTGTCCGATGGTATGTTGCCTTTATAGACACTGGCTATCTCACTGCTATATTGTTGCTGAGCTTTTGTTATGCCATAACTCAAAACAATAGTATGGATAATCGCTTAGCATAGTTACGGCAATTGGATATGTATTTGTTAACACATTGCTAACAATAGCTTAGTATAGAGAATAATTTACTTGGACTTTTGCGAGTTATTGCAGATTAAAGAGTAAGTTATAGTAGTGAACGAGACAATAACTTGGACTGAGAAGCATATAAAATAGCATGTATTTTAATACGCAAATCAAAGTAAATATATAACAGTGGCATGTATTGCAATGCAACGATTATAGACGAAAGGTAATGGAAAATTAAACATTACTCTAATATTTTTATAAGAGAGTAAGTAAACGGCTGCTTCTTTGCATGCACACATGCATATATATGCGTGATAAAAGATTAATAAGGCAGGAAGCGTTGGCTTACAATTTGTTATATATTAAAACAACGTTTTATTTTACCTATATTTGAGAGAAATTGAAAAGATTCCTAATAAGATTTTATGCAAAACTTTTACTCAAAACTAGTTATGCTCGTATGCTCGCATTAAATTTTGTAGGGAAAGGTTTCTGATTTCGTCGAGAATATATGCAAACAAAATACTTGTGAAGTGAAGAGAATAAAGGGCAAGCACTTGGTTTCTTCAACATTTACTCGTAACAGGTTGTTTGAAGTGCAAACAATCACTAAAAGGTTACTTATGTAAAAATTTCAGAAACACAAATAATGCAAATTTCCAACTAACACTTCCATATGTGTTCGTGTGCACTGCATACATTCGAAATACTGCAAATATATGCACAGGCAATAAATGCGTATATACAAATGAATATATATATATATATATATATATATATAGGTTACACTAAACTGAAAGCAAATGTCGCCCTGCTCGGATAACACGAAATATTTCAGAATTTGATTTGGAATCGCTTTACTTACGCCTATCTATTGTTTATTACTTTTCCATCTTTCCATTGAAAACTATTACTGGATACTTTTAAGTAACATTTTCTATTTAACATCGTGGATTAGCGACGATCCTTTCGAGCTTCTTTTTGTGTTCAGCGTTATGCGAATGGTTTTTGGTCAATTTTTAGTTCTGCAGTGATGTCATAAGATGAACTCCAAAATTTTTCACGAATTTTATGGACTCTATCAGAGTGTAGAGAATGATAATCATCGCACTTTCTAGAGTCGAAAGGAGGAAGCCATTTACCTGCTGATGATATCGATTAAGGTCCAAAATGTCAATCGGTAATTGTTTGCCTAGCCACTGCATAAAACGCGAAAATTGGATCCCAACTTACTTTTAATGAAAATCTTTAGAGGAGAGGTTCAAAAAATCGACTTATCGCAATATATTAGAAACTAGATTTTGTCGCCAGATAAAGGGTTGTTTTCTTAAGAATCGAAAACCAGGTATCAAAAAATCGTTCTATCCTCTCCTAATTCGCCATACACGTTTAGTATGCCAAAACATAATTCTTCATTGACTTTTCTTCGAGACATGTTCCATATCGCCAAGGTCGTTCATATAATGGGGACAATGTTTATAAAAATGGTTCACTTCAATCCAGTTTCAATAGGTTTAATAGTTACGCGAAAATCTAATCAGAATAATTCGAGTACTGTCAGAACGTAAAAATACAGGCAGACAGATGGACAGAGATGTTTAAATCGACTTAGAAAATGATTCCAATGAACTCATCCAAAATGTTGCATACATTCGCGCTATCTTTATACGTTTTTCATACTGCACGGCAACTATTGCAGATTAAAGATAGGAGGGTTTTCTTGCGCTACTCTAAACTTATCATGAGTGTTCCTGGATTTATCCAAGTAAAGGCTCAATATAAAAATGTAGTCCTTATCAGCCGACAGATACGTTTCTTTGCGATTTGTATATAAAGATGATGATGATAGAGAAGATGAAGTGATGGGTGTACAAAATTCGGCTTAAGGCGAACATTACTTTCTCGCTTGACTTTTTATCAAAAGCCGTTTCCCCTTTCTCCCTTCGCAGAGAAAAATAAATGAAAGTTTTTTTGCCTTACAAACTAACGTCTTTTAAACGGCAATTGTTTTTTTGCGCGCATGATAAGGCGTTTGTAATAAATTCTTCTTTTTTAAAAGAAATGTTATGTCGACATAGCCATCAATAAACAGGTAACTATCTGCATTGAAAATTTGTACAAAGTACTCCAAAAAAAAAAAAAAAAATATTCGCATAATATATCGAACATTTTTCTTTACGTACGTCAACTGCATTGCACGAAATAATTCAATGCGCGCCCCAACTACGTTGTATGTGCGATATCTGTATACTGATGTATGTTTGATACCACTTTTATTATTTTTGTTTTTTTTCTTTTTCGAGTTACATACGCTGCTTTTTCGTAAGATCGATAGCGTCATTTTTTAGGAAAAAAAAGGCAAAATGTGTGGATATATAAAAAATTTTATTTTTCTTTTCTTGTTTACCCTTTCAAGTAAAATTTCGTACATTTGTTATTTCCTACATTAGTACATATGTGTTTCAGAAACTCATTTGTGCATACGCATATAGCGTATAATAAATAAATTAATGACATCGATAAATGTTGCTTATAATAGGTTTTAAAGAGAAAAGCAATTTAATGAACGGTTTGATGGGCTTTGCCGTCTATTATCATAATATAGGATCTCTCAACGAGCGCTGTCATTTCAAACTTTCTGATACTGTTCAACTTGCAAATGTTATCGCGATTATATTTGAAAAGTGAAACCTAAACTGAATAATTAAAACTCTTATAGTTGATCACAGCCCATCATTCAATATCCTGCAGTTATTCATGTAAACATTTTTCAAAATAATGCGTCGAAAAACTGGTCCCATCCAAATCATTTTCGATAGCGTTCGTCCTTGGGCCAAAAAACAACAGTGCAGCAAATTTCATCAAAATAAATAAAAAGTTGCAAAAATCGAAAGCTAAGCACAAGAAAAGGAAACGGAAAGACGGACTGATGAAATTAGATCGATTCAGAAAGTAGCATAGCTTTAAAAAGAAAATAATCCCCCAACCGCAAGCTCTCTTGACACAAAGGAAAATGGAAAGAAAACTCGTATAATGCCGCTTAAATGTTGATAATAACTAATTGATTGCATTTCGGGAATTCCTTTTTCCAAGTCAGACTCTAAGGGTTTTTATCTTAGTATCGGCACTAGCAAAAACTTGAACTTGAACTTGAACTAATGAAAGCTATTTGTATAGAAAGGCATAACTCGTGAAAGTTTATCGCTTACATAAGATAGTTGTGTAGAAAGTTTCCATAAATTTGATTAACTTTTCAAATCAACTCCAACAAATATATGTATTTTTGATCGTTTGATAAGTACATAGCGATTTTCCGAGTCCAACGACAGTTTACAGTGCTTCCAGAAAACAAGATCTAGAGTTTTCTACAAATCGTGCGTGATAACGTCTACAATAAACTAAAAACAAATATTCAAAACTTTCGTTTTCTGAAAAGTTAAGAACAAGAAGAAGAAGAAATATGAAATCCAAGATCTTTCAAAATACTGAAGACAGAAAATAAGGCAAATTTGCTTAAGGCAATTAAGGAACCACACCTACCATAGAAAGCTCGTTTTGCTATCTTATTGTAAAACTAATTACAATTTCTATGGAACTTCGGCAGATTATTTTGCGCGACAACCGCAGTGTGGGGACTCAAATTTGCAAAGGAATTCATCGTAACGGTGGTAGAATGCATCATTTTTAAAGCGTTTTTCATCGAGATCAGAAATTTTCTTAGATCTAAGAAACAGGTCGGATTAGTTGCGATCTAGGTAGGAACTCACAATAAGTGCTGGACGGCATGTGGTAGCGACTAGCAACTGCTGGCACTTAACAAGCTGTAGTAGCTAGCACTTGATAACACCTCGGCAAGTGGTAGCAATTGGCAATTGGTGATAGCTGCTACATTATATCAGCCGATATCAGGTGGTAACAGTTGGCAAATGGTAACAACTAGTAACAGGTAGTTCTTTGACTTCCTCTAACAACCCCAGTTAACTGAATTATACAGCCGATTGAATGGAAATCTCATGTGACAGAATTCAGCGTATCCAACATCTACGCCTGATCGCTTTTCCTCTCGTCAACGACCCCCGAGGACGAATGACTTGTCATCGTTGAATCGAATCGAATGGAATCGAATATCAGCCAGAATTTAAGAATAGCAACATTAAGATGGATTTTTCCGATCTGGCGAATGATAAATGCATAGAACCAAAATACTCTTGACGAACGTCGTTCTAAAATTGACTCAGCAGACGTTCTTTAATTAATAAGATTTATCCAACTTCGACCCCAAGATAAATTAACCCAAAAAACAATCGGTTTTTACCGCCGTCGAGCAAAAATATATGAATAAATAAAACTTCTTTTGCTTAAAGCATTACGCGGACGTGCAAGGAAGAAAACTCATCCAGCAAACATTTTCAAAGATGCTCACTAAGTGATATCTTGGCAATTTATTTATCATTCACCCTACATTCTTTTTTCTATCCTCCATGGAGTTTAGTAATTTAAAGGCTGTGTTGTGCGTCGAAAATTGTTCATTTCAAGGATAGCAGTTTTTAGCGTCAAGGAGTTGGTAAAAAGGTGTGACGAAGTTCTAGATGACGCGATATGCAATATGATATATCATATGATATACGATGTGTAGGTTTTTTTTTTTTCAAACATTTTAAAATGTATTTTTAGTTTATTACAGTACGCAAAATATTTGGCAAAGATTGGGCAAACTTTTAACATTTCGCGAGGGAAGAAAGAAACAAATTCAATTATGTAATAATTGATTCGATTTTACTTTTCTAATAACTATTTTCAATAAGAGTTTAACAAATTGTTCGATAGGCTGATAGGCGGACTAAAAACATTGAATGCAGTAATAAAAATGGCGTTAATTCGCCCGCAGATTTGAATGTGCATGAGTACGCATTCAATGAACGAAACGAATAGATTTTATTTTCATTTGATTATTTGAAGCTTTTGAAAACACAATATTTTTATTCATTTTTTTTTTTTTCCGCTATACTACTTCGACATTCGTACACGTCGTAGTCGTACTTACCTAAGCTATTAAATGTATAAACTTAAGCGCTTGTTATTATCTAAGTTTGAATTGAACAAAAACCATTACAAACTTAACTTGCACTGCGAGTAGTTAGTTTAGTTGTTGTTATTATTGTTGAATGATAAAAAAGAAAACAAAGAGAAAAAGAAGGAGAAAAAAAAACAAATAAACACACACTAGAAAAGAGTATACTTTTAGGAATTTACAATATTTATATTCATGTTACTTCTCATCTATTCATAATCCTTATCACATATATATATATATATATATATATATATATATATATATATATATATATATATATATATACACGTAAATAAGCATACTCCACTCCAGTGGCTCTACTTAAACAATGAAAACTTTTAGAGTTGCGCTTTACAGAAAAACAACAAACCAACCAACCAACCAACCAACCAACCAGCCAACCAGCCAACCAGCCAACCAACTACTAACTACTAAGAACAAAAAATGTATATATAAAACATATAATAAAACTACTTACTTGCTATACAGTAAATGGTAGTGAGCGAACGAAATGCCATAACAAGAAATAACAACAGAAACTGCTTACAATTTCCGACAATTAACTGCAACAATGACGTGACAAGCATCAAATTCATTGCGAGCGAGTTAGTAGTGATAGTGATAGAAAACATTATATTGTTATACATTTTGGCGGTGCGGGGAGCACAAGCTTATACAGGACAAACTATAAATGGATGAATATACGAAAATGATTATATAAAATAACATAAAAAAAGAGCTTAAACTTCAACGGCGAGTATTAAGATGTATTAACGATGAACGTTAAGCTGCTTTTAACGCTTTTCTGAGTATATAAAAAATCCGTCGGATATATAAGATATCATAACGCAAATTCTCTTCTCTTCTTCATATATATGCGCATGTATATACATATGTATATATGTATAGTAAACTAATTTTCACCATCCAGTGATTCCAATGATTCCCTAATACGTAAAGTACTGCAGACATAAGGAATGTACAAGATGTATAACCGATAATGCGACAAAAAAAAGAAAAAAAAACAGAAAATAACAAAAAAAGAAACCAATAAACACTTGACAACGAGCGAATATAATGCATTATGATTTATTTCAATTAAATAATGCACAATATAGAAGCCAGTACCACCATTACAATAACAACAACAAATTTTGTGTACGCACAATTAAAACCATCGGTTTTCACTTGCATTCCTTCTGCAGAAATGTTACAAAGGTAACGCCACGTGAAATATATTTTTAAAAGTTTTTAATTTAATAAACATATGAAAGAAGCGTCGGAAAAATATCATTTGAGTTAAACTTAAATTTATTTCAATTGATTGGCGAAACTCTTTTTGAACAAATTGTTGTCAATTAATTTCTCCGCTTCGTCAATACGAATATCTCCTTTGAAGACAATCTACAATTGTTTCTTCGAGCAACAGTTGAGTAGAACATAATAATTTTGGCTTATTGCAAACAGAAGAGAAGACACGAAATTTCATGACTTCAAGACATTTGGTCTTCTTGGCAAGCTGACAATGACATGAAGGGCTTTTACTTTCCAACAACAATCGAATCGAAAATAAACAAATAATAAAATTTCCCCTCTCAAGTTTAAGACGAATTTCGTATACTTATCTTTTGATTTTGTTGAAAGCGAACCATTTCTCGATAATCAATGACTGTTGACATACATATTTCATTAGTCTGTTGCATATGTGGGTTTTTCTTTTTTTTTAGAGGACGCAAAGAGATTGGAAATGTATTTCTTTAAGGAGTGATAAAATATAATCGCAGCTGAAACGCGAACGATACTTAAAACGTTGTTTGAAAGATAGCTTGCTCAATCATAATTGAAACACCCTACACGATATTTGACACTTGAGTAGATTATTTCTACCATCTAACGTCATTCGTATACGATAAAATATCTGAAATATCACAATTGATATACGGTATATATGTAGCTTGGTAAATCAAGTGGAAAAGCATCACTTGCCCTTTGTACTATGTGTCGACATTCGATTTTTCCCAAAATCGCCATTAAATTATTTGAAATTATTTATTAGAAAGTTAGTGGCAAGCGAAAAAAAAAGAAAAAAAAAGTTGAAAGTACATAGGGTTAGAATACAATATTCAAAATATCGGATGGTATACGATATATATGACTTTATATACCAAGTGAAAAATGTAAAACGTTGCCAAGTGGAATGCTTAACGAATTACTTTGACAATGTACACGCAATTGATACGCAACATTTGAAACATTATATCCAACATACTACAATCGACAACAGTGGCGCTTCTCTCTAGAGATTTAACTGACACATGTTAAGAGCTATCCACTACCCACCAAAGTTCATTTTGCACCCGGTTCGATGAAAACTTATAAGATATATCCTCTCGTTTGTAGCACCCAAATATATTCAGCAAAGAGCCCGTGCAAAATATTTATTCTTGACTAACGCAAACTTTAGAACGGACCGTTGTCATGACCGTTTCGGCGTTTGTCCATATGCTTTGGTTTTATTGCTCGAAAGCTTATGGTAGCACATATAGAATGGAAATGCTGAAACTCGACATGTATGCATATGTATGTATATATATATATATATATATATATATGTATTCTAACTTGTAACTCCACTAAATGGGTTACGACTTCAAGGGGGCATTGAAGTGAATATTTTTTTTTTTTTTTTTTTCTAATCATTTGCTAAAATCATCTGAAAAGTGTCAGTACACAAAAAAGTTTGCGCGACCCAGTTAACACGCTCGCAGTACATTGAAATGTGTTCTTGTATGACAATTCTTTCGACGCGTAAGTAGCAAAGGCTACTTACTGACTTATTACGAGCTAATGTCGATGATATTAACAAGGGTTAGCCTTCAAGTCCAGCGGGAACAAAAGATTACTTGGGCTAATATAATGCAGGTCTTCGCATGGCTATCTCTACCGATAAATCATGTATAAGATCTGTGGTGAAGATGCATGTAGAAAATGGCAATATTTGTGTAAACTTAAAAAATACGTGTCTTGCACACTTGACCTATGTGCTCTTTTTCTGCTATATTGGGGTTGTATATATAAAATAAATGTTCGCCAAGTGAGTTGTGTTCATCTTTTCAGCGGTTCACTTGGTTCAGTGGTAGTCATTATATTATATCAAAATGCAGTTCGGTTGTCGTTGCTTTATTGTCGTTTTCTGTTTTCTGTTTTTTACTTTTTAATGTTGAGATCTCACTTTACTCACAACGCAATGTTCAGTCGTACGATTACTTTGATAAGTTTTTATTTCATTTCTTTTTTTTTTTTGCTTTATAGCATACATTTATATATGAAAACAAAGATATTCCCCAAAGTCATAGTCCCTACTCAAATTGCTGTTGGTATTTTATTGTTGACTTGCATTAATTTTATGCACCCAAGTTGTTGCTGTTATAGTTGTTATTATTGTTGTTCTTTTGTTTTACCAACTTTTTCTGTTGCATCCAATTTATAAGTTAACGTACAACTTTTTTGTGAATATTATTCACATTTATATAATATTGTTTTCGGTTTTATATGTATGGGTGTGTACGTGATCTGTTCCGTTTATATATTCACAGTGCAACTGATAAATGAATGAATGCTTAAGTGAATGATGCTGGGATTTTGTTGTGACTGACTGCATTTATTTTGCCAAAGTTCATTTTAAGTTAATTGTTAACGAAAACCTTGAGCAGTTTCTATATGTATATGTTTTGTATATGTATAAATAAAAGAAAATATCGCACAAACTATTCTCTTTCAGTTTGTATATATATGCACGTTTTTATGTATGGTCAAGTTGATAATGGGTGGAAATGTTGGTTTAAAACATTATAACGTTTTTTTTGTTCGATTTCTCTATGTACCCATCACCGGAACATGAGGCGTACATTAATTTTATCAAAACATTTGCAACACTCACGAGGAAGCTTCGGAGGCCCCACAAACTACTTGTACTCTTCATCAGCATAACCTTAACTTACTCGATTTAAGAATGCCGGTCCGTCCATCTGTGTAATGTCTGATACAAACACTCTCCAGAGCCCAAAGGAAAAGTTATCGATTTTAAGTTTGTCGAACACATTGCAAGTTCTTGCGCGCAGATTAGCCTGGAAAATGGGCCGACGCGGTTGACAGCCACGCCTACCCTATTACGTCGAGCGAAGACGCCTCTGTTTTTCAAATTTTATAAAACATTGGGTTTTTGCTCATTACTCAGCAGATAAATCGGCGAAAACTTCAACCTATATTTGATGGGTGATGCTGTAGTACTATACAAAAATGGGAAAAATCAGCCACGGCTACCCAATTTTATATTGTGTCATAATTTCATTTTCTTTTCGAATCCTTCATAACGCACAGAAACAAGTTTCAAAAATCCCATAAACTATTTAAATCCTTGGCCAGTTTCAAATTCGGAATGCAGCTAAGCATGCCCGCTCGTTCATCTGTCCATCTGCCTGTCTACGCACCTGTATAGTATCTGTGGCAAACGTTCTCCCGCCCATAAACTTGTAAAGCAATTTGCAAATGACCCAAAATGATCAAAGGATATGCCGGCATTGCCCAAACATCTATATAACAAAAACTGTGAACACTTTTGTTTTCCGTGTTTTTTGCTTGTTAGTCATTATGCACAACACACACACCACATAAACTTTCACTTTTATGTGATATGTGAAAATAGAAAAGATCAGCTGCGCCTACCGTGAGTGTGAATATCGAGGACTTTTTCTTCTTTTTTTTTTAGGATCGCGGTGATGGGTATAAAAAGTTCGGGCATGACCGAATTACTTAAACTTGTCCAAAAGTTAATTGGTATTAATTTTATAAGAAGTCCATTAGAGATGAAGGGACGTCGTTAGCTTAAGTAAAAGTTTTTCTACTTTTTTTATACGCTATGGATGTTGAACTGTGAACCGGTAGTTGTGAATGTAGGCATTGTACCTGTTTATTACAATCTTCATTATACATATACTAGTACCAGTATACGGGATGAGCTGAGGATTAATGCTTTCTTTTATTTCTTTTATATATATATATATATATATATATATATTATATATATATCATTATATACAGTGTATATTAGATGCGTGAATATGATCTTCTCGTTTTTTTTGCTTTTTCAGAAAGACGTAAAACTTATTTATTTAATGTAGATGCATCATCTACACCTACAGCTCCCGCCTACATTTCAGGATATGTGTAAGTTCCCTCTTTTAAGGAATTCTGGTAACTGGAATCGAGCTACAAAAAAATCACGCAATTATAAGAATGGAAGCACCATTCAAACAAATGCGCGAAATTATTGCAGGTTAGAACTCCGTTTGCTTTATGATGTCGAAAATCTTCATACTGAAAATCTGGTAACTATTAAAGCAATAAAATACTTCTGGTGTAATTAAGAGGATGTGAACGAACGGATTATGCATACAGGCAGTAGTAGCATTTAGTATATAAATTAAAAAGAAAACGAAACGTATTACAAACCGGATGGCTGATGTGATATTGTGACAAATTTGTTGGCACGTGGTGCCACGAATATCTGGAAGATCATGTGGGGAAGAATTCCATAAACAAAACCGATAACATTTCATGATGTTTAAGTAAAGATAGTAAATCGATCAGTTGTAGGGATAAGCAAGACTTCCTAGCCGAATAAGAAAATACGTTGAACTGGTACTAAGAGGTAAAACTAGAGGTTATAACTTGATAACTAGACAATAACTGAACACCCTAGGAGCACCCCAACTAATAAAGTATGACAGCGTTCAGAAACATATGGATCTTTGAATTCTTTTGATTATCTTCTGACAAATCCAACAAGAGGCCAGACCTTGTTCACAGGCACCTCAACGTGATGATCGAACTTATGTTTAAAATAAATTTAAACTTTAAAATCCCTGAACTAAGTTTAAAACTTGAGACATTTCCATAGTAAGGTATATACTCATTAATATGACAGTGTGCTGATACGAGCACTGTCAACAAAACCGACAATTCCGTACATTTTTTTTTTAGTTCCAGCATATGCCATTAATTAATTACCACAAATGTAAATTTTTTAAACCAATCTGAACTCAACAAGTCTGGTCACTTAATTGAGAGATAAATTTTTATCAGCAGCATAGGCGACTACCCTGAGGAACACCGAAATTAAGTGAAACAAGACTTTCTAAGGAGGCCTTCCTAAGTCACCACTGACCTACGAAACAATATTTCCGGAGAAACCTAAATACTTTAATTTGTAAGCCAGCAGATTGCAAGAAACTCTGTCATATATATTACCTTACAAAAATCAATATAAATCAAATCACTTTGCTTATGTTCCCAGAAGGCTTGAAATACACTACAAGTTAGTCTTAAACGATTAGTGGAGATATAAACAAGATAAGGAGCTTTAAATAGTTCAAGTAATACACTAAAGTCTACTATATCTCTGTAGCTACCAGAGTAGCTTCTAGAACCATTTTTGTAGAAAGGTCTCACAAGAAGATATTTCCAAAAATGAATGTGGACTACCGAATATATATATATATATATATATATATATGTATGTATGTATACGCCTCGGAGAAGTAGCGCAACATGGAAGAACACAAGAAGAATATTCCATCAGTCAACTTTCAGCGGAGAAAGTGTCCACTACAACGGTTGAACGCATGGACGAATATATGAAAATGAAACGATTTTGTGAGGAGAGTTGGTAAAGCAGAATATTATCGAGTATCGAAACTTGGTTTTTTCGGGTTTTTCTTTTCTCTTTTTTTTCTTAAGATAAATCTGGTTTAGGATAAATCTGGTTCTTAACCGAAAGATTCTATTCGTTTGCTTTATTTTATATATATCGGTATCGTAAGCTGTTGAAGAATTACAAGAAAATTTGAGATAATACAGACGTGGGTTGAATTTCGAAGATTCATCTTCAAATAAGACCGGATTAGCATGCAGGGCTGGAGTTGCGTTCAATTCATATTTGTACGAACCGAACATTTCTTGCGCAATATCTTTATATCAATGACGTCGCTCAATTTCACCTTCCCATTATGCGTCTACGAACAATGTTGACGCGTTTGGTGGCCGCATCTCGTTCAAAGGAATAGCTACATGAGTAAATAGCTTTTTATTTCGGGATTTCGGGGTTTCGGGATTTCGGGAAAAGATCCCTATACACATTACGGACAAAATTGAATTTGCATTGAAATACTAACTATATGGAGTAGCTTATGGACGAATGGGTGGATTGTTTGTTTGTATTTCTTTGGACATAACGAAGTTATGCATGTATGTATGTATGTATGTATAACAGTTTCACTGATATCGTTGTCATGTCAATAGAGAACAATTTAATGAATTTTATCTCGAAAACGATTTTGTCTTTAACAAGGTGGCGCTACAAATTTCGTAGAAATGAACAATGGCAATAACTTAAGCGACCAGTTCAGTTATGAAGCGAAAGGTTAATTGCTTAATATGCTTAATAGCACATGTTAGGCAATGATGGCATTTGCAGATAATTTCAATGCAAAATTCCTAAACTTTATATCAATAGTCAAAATGAAATTGAAGGCATGGCTGAATCAATCTAAAAATTCAGCACTAAGCTATCAAAATCATTAAAAATATTCCTCTAATGGACTGGAACAACAAATGGCTTAGAAATTATTTTTGTTTCACGTTTCAATATCTCGCTTAAGGTATTGTATGTATGTATGTATTTAGACTTCAAATTACTCTCAACTCAAATCTAGATCTTATTTTCGTTATCGATATCGGATGCGTTACAAACATGCTGAAATAGTTGTGATATTTTCGAGTGTATAGAAAAACTGATGATTGAGTATAAAAATGAAGAAAAAAATGAAAAGAAATTTACATTCTCTGCATGAATACAATATTTCAGTATATTCATAAATACCTCCTATAAATCATAAAGACCTTTCAGACTTTATTAAAGATTTATGTGGCTAAAAACAACAAAAATTTTTTTATATCACTCAAGCTTTATATGAAATCCTCAAATTTATGATAGAAAATAAAAGAGAAAAAGAAAAAAAAGAATTGCAATAGTAAAAAATAAAAAGATGAGAACGACAGACAAAAAAAACCTGTTAAAACGTAGTAACCAATCAATGAGTGTTAACTTGACCAAAGCTTTAAAACAGAAATGAACAGATAAATCCGCAACGATACGCTCACATAGTATTGGTGCAACAAAAAAAAAACAAAAGAGAAAATTTAGCACACACCCCCACATCAAAAATTCTCACATGGCGTTTCCAGTTAGTGTTTTCTTCCTTTTCTTTTTTTCCTTTTCTTTTCCCCTTTGTTGGCAGCGGCACAGTTCTTGATGCGCTCTTGTTTCTAATTTGTAGGAAAAAAAAAAAAATCTTTAACTTGGTTGAGCACATAAAAAATTTACAATAAATACATCACACAACAGATTTGTTAGACAACATACAAAGAAAATGAAGTGACGAACTGACTCGCTGACTATAAATGGATCGAATGTTAGTTAGGCAACGGACGAGCACAACACAACTGTATGGCAGGAAATGCTGGTTGAATAGTTACCAACAAGCTTCTTCTTTTTTTTTTTTTTTTTTTTTGTTTTTTGGCAGTATTTGACTTAAAATTTCCCAGTCAGATATGTATTCGTGGCCGTAACTTGCCTTTGATGAATTTCATTAAAAAAAAAAAAGAGGGAAAAAAAAGACGAGAACAAACAAAAAAGTTTCTCATATGACATGAAAGCATAAGTTATAAAGCTTCCGCTTTAGTTGCATACGCACATATAACCGCACATAAAACAAACGATTGCTTAGATTATTTATGTCTTGAGAATATTAAAAACAACCTAAGGGAATAGACTCAACGAGAGCGACAGAGTGGCTTTTATGAAGCAATTGGAACACAAAAAAAAAAAAAAAGAAAAAAAGAACCGGAATTACATTTGGTCGCACGACAGGACATGCAATGAATGCGTACGCATTCCATTTTGGATATTGATGTCTAACGTTCTAGAATTGACACCAACAAATATGTACATATGTTGGAATGTAAATGTGCATACACTGTATGTAAGTAATAAATCTTGTTCTATATGGTCGGTGATACGAACATTACTTACGCACAACCATATCAATCTAGCGCAGAAAACATACATTGTTACACACAGCTAAATGAACTAAAAAATATTAAGCCTTTGCGAGATCGCTTACTATTCTCGTTCAGTTCTTACGCTACCGGATTATCAATAATATCAATCAATCAATAATTTATTAGGCTTAAGATTTTTAAAGCAACTTTACATGCATTCGATATAAGGAGCGGAGGAGGTTAGAATTTACATGGATTGTTGTTCCTTCCTGCTTCCTGTTCCTCACTTATCGATTTCCTTCTCCGACACAAAGTAAATATATTCTCTTTGTTAAAAATTAAGATCGAAATTTCCGGAACGACATTCCCTACATATTTTCGCAGTTACGACATTTGTTGCGTATAAAGCTCAAATATTTTTGTAATTTGACGCCGCACTTACAACTGTATACGACAATAAAATGACGAAATGCGTGTAAAGTACATATATATGTGTGTTGTCTTTCCATGCTTTTGCTTGTCTATGGCGCAGGTCTTCCGTTTAATATACGACACATGCGGATGGGCACAAAGCAAACGAAACTTAGTGTGCCAAACATTCAGTGACGAATCTGGACCAATGCAATTATTATGCAATCAAGCAACATTCAAATATTTGTCGTGAAAGCAAGGAAACTAGAGCGTCCACTGGAACCGATATTGTACTAACCTGAAAATCTTCTAATGTCGTTTACTAATCCCATTCGCTACCAGAATCTCCTGGAATAACCAGCCATCACAACCCAAGATTTTTTTCGTGATCATAGATCAAACTGAGTCTGTGTGTATTGAGCGTATTCTAAGAAGCTATAAACCGATCTCAATTTTCATATATTTTACCACTTTTGAGCGCGACAATTTTGTTCAATACACAACAACATTGCGTTAATGTCTGTTACATATATGTGATGTCGGCTTGTGACAAGCGGTCGCGGTAATTGCTATAAACTGACGACTTTATGTGCCTCGATAAAAGAGACAACAACAGTTTACATGGCTTAAATGTCACGAACGGGGAAACTAATTGCTGTGTTCATGTCCGGAGATAACACACTTACTACACTACGGTTTTAATAACTTACTTATAGCATCGGATTTCTTTCAATGCAATGTTAGCAAATAAACGACCGATCGATAACGAACGATCAATGGTCGTAAATGAAAGAAGCAGCATCGTTCAATAAGAAATTTCTTTCACCATAGACTTATCATTGCACAGGCTGTGTTTTAGGTGATGCCATCTTGCTGAAAGTAAACGTTGTCTATCTCCTAGACCTGAATTCCACGTCAGAAAAAATTAAAAAGTCAACACCATTCGGCAACCGGCCGCTCCATCATTACACAGCCAGATTTTTGAAAAACCATAACAACTGTGAACACTTATGCCACCAACTCCTGAAACTGCTTCAATTTTCATTCATTTCAAGAACCCAATTAGCGAAAGTAGAGCGTACATGTCTGATGAACTCGCTAACTTTTTATTAACAAACGTTTAAGTTGACACTTTAAATTTGTGAAGTTACATCGCTTATTGCAAGACACCATACCGTACGTTCGAACATTTCCTTCTCATTTCAATCCACTCCAGAAACTCAAATCGTCCGATGGTAAGTCTCTTAATGATAACTACTTGATTTTCAGTGATGCGCGTATGCATATTGGTTTAAGGCTGAATTAAGCTCAGCTTCTTTTGTCTTTGTCGTCTATTCATAAGTATCTCGTGCGTGAAACTTATTTGGCAAACAGTCAGTCAACAATCGACATGAAAAAGAATTGCTAGCGAGCGTACATCTAATAATGTAATGGCTTTTCAATAGACGCATTGCTTTATGTGGTTGTTACAGTTTCTTCTTTTCTGAAAAACTCGTACTAAACAGTTCCCGTTATTCCTGTATATGTAGGTAAAGTAAATGAATTTCATGCAAGAACAAGTAAGCAAATTATGTTCGGTTGTGATCGAATGTTTTATCCCCATCACCGTTATGCTAAGAAAGAACTACATTTTCATGCTCTATAATATGCAGTGGACGCGGGTGATTTTTTCTATTTTCATTGTGGGCGTTGTAGGCGTGTCCTTTGAAAAGTTTAAGTCACCTCCTAATTCTTTTGCAAATTTATAAGCGATCTCTTCATTTCCGCTAACGGAAGAATATTTAGCACAGATACTACACAGTTGCGCAGACAGACAGACGGGCAGACGGACATGTTTAGCTGCATTCCAAATTTATAACTTATATATATTTACATATTTATATACTTTATTTAGCTTTTGAAACTTCTTACAAAGGTATCGGAAAAGCAGAGTTGAAATTTTGCATTTTTGAAAGGGTAATACAGCATCGCCCTCAGAACACACAACAGTGTAATGAGTAATGAGTAATGAGTAATGAGGAAAAACCAATTTTCGAAAAACAGAGGTGTTCTCAGTTTACCTGGTGCAATACTAATCTGCGTATAAAAATCCCCAATGTCTCTGCAAAATTTAAAGGCGATAGATTCCTTTTTGCGGTGAAAAGAATGTTTACAACAGACATTAGAGACAGAGGGACAAATGGACGCGTTTAAATCGATTTAGAATTTGATGCTGATCAAGAATGCATATAGTTTGTGGGGTCTCTGAATTTTTTTCTGGGCGTTGCAAACGTTTTGAAGAAATGAGCATACCCTACATACATTAAGACTGCAATTGCAAATAAAATCAACTGTGAAATGCTCTTGCGTTTTGACCTGAAGCCTTCCAGTTGCTTGCAAGTAGACTTTATAGAAACTGCAGACTTTAGTCTCAATTATCTGCAGCTAACAAGTGGTCATTGTCAGAAGATCCAATTATATTATACTACAATAAATAAAGATTTTGTTGATATATTTATCACAGACATAACACTCTCTCTCTCTCTCTCTCTATCTCTTGTTATGTGCGGCTGGCTTAGTGATAATGAAGTTTAACCAAAGCATTTGTAATTCTTTTCGCCGTTAATTGCGTAAGTGTAAGTGATTTAGAGTAGAAAAATAAATAGAAAGGATACTAAAGGAAAAGCTACGGGGTCGGTGATGATAATGACAACAACAATAACCGGAACAAAATCTACGTGACCACCTCTTATATTGTATATAATATCATCAACATGAAACTGTAATACATATATAATGTAAACTGCAATCCAACAAAGTGAAAAAACTGTATTTGGCTTGCTATGAATCTTTGATGCCCTTTGATGACGCTTTGAACAAATCGATATGAAATCGTAAAATTATGAACGGTCGAGGGAAGATCGTGAATTGTCGCTAATATTCAACATATCAGTTATATAGGCGATCATCGTAATTTTATAAGATACCGTTGATAATTCCCCTAATTCTAATACTACTAAAGACAGATATCGTCCATTTTGAAATGTTATCCGTAATAATCAAATAGCTTTAAGCTTTTCGTCAATTTCAAATATAGACAATAGCGGAGACAAAAAAGTAATGGTTAAAATTAATGGACAAGCGTTCGTCGAGTCTCACTGTGATTAAGAGAGTTTAAGCTACGTTGTGCAATCGCTAATGCTTATGTTTACACGTTGTAAACGAGAAGACAAGGCCTGTAAAACACCACCATCGTCCTTCTGTTAACATAAGTTGGGAAGATTGAAGGTGTACCACACCTGCTGCAAGCAAAGCGACATTTAAATTTATTTTTAATTTCCGTACGACGTTTACTGTGGACCGATCATCACTCACGAAATAATATGAAAATTGTTCATTTCTTTTTCCTTTTTTCTTTTGGTCTTTCCCTTCACTCACTTTTGCAGGCAAGACTAATATTTTTCAATTTGATTTTTAATCACACTTTTAAGAATATGTTTCTCGGACGTAGCAAGTTTAAGCTTTCTGTTTGAGTGCCAAAGAAGATCAAACGGTGAGATTGACGGACGGAGAGAAAGACAAATAAAGTATTTATATGAACTTAAAGTGTTCGTTCCGGGTGCGTATGAGGTATCAATTTCGTAGAGTTACAAACACGACGACAAAATTAATTTGTTCTCACGTTTTAGGGGGAAGTGAAAGAATGACTTGCTTTCTGTGCGCTTTAAACGTACTGCTTAAGCTGAAACTGACATTCATCGGTAAACATTTTATAACGATATACAAGTGCTCGCATAACGACAAATATTTATAAACAATGAACGTTTCACTGAAGTATACTTTTACTCACTTTTGTTGTTATTCTTATATTGTTTCATTGTTGTTATTGTTGTTGTCGCGCCCCTTTAGCACGTTGTAGCTCATGTTTCTTTTCGTATAAATTTCTTACCCTCTATAAATGTTTGCATTGAACTTCCTCATCTTACTTTTTCACCTTTTGTTGTTATTGTTGTTGTTGCTTTTTTTGTTTCTCTCACAACAGCATAACATGTTGATGACGCCGTTTTTCCCAGCTGAGCATAAAGTTAGCAATGCTTGCTACGTGCCATGAGTTTTTTGGCATCTCTGCAGGTACTTCCTACATTCAATTAGTTTGTCTTTCGACAGCATCAACATATGTTTGTTTTATTGCAACCGCTCGCTGATAGTTCGGTGCGGTATATTGTTGGGTTAATTGTTTTTCTTTAATGAAAAGTTTAATTTATTTATCGTTTAGTCCTTGTGTCGTCGCGTAATCCTCCCTTTGTTTTACCCTCACTTTAAACAACTTTGTATGCGTATAAGTCAGTAGTTTATTTAATTTTTTCTTCTCTGTTTGCTTTTTCTATTTCCCAGCATTATAACTTTGCGTTTTACTTCATCGACTACTCTACAAGACACTGATGTACACTTTAATTTGATTAGAATTTGTATTTGTAAGGAATCGCAATGAAAATTGAATTAAAAAACATATTCTTAACTTTCAAACACAGATTTGCTCCCCTTCAATGGATGCATGCGCGATTCCTGTGATTTTTTTACCCTTTTCCTGTGCTTTTATAGTTCGATAAAAGAATTTATTTGCAAAATATCATCATTTCGCTCGCAAGGATAATGGAAAACAAATAAGACATCGACTATTTCCCGACGATGACTGAAGAAAACTATCGTAAAGTGTATGAGAATTACGGGATTTCCTCGATAGTTATCGACTTGTTCGTAAATTGTTGCCACGCATATCCATATAGTTCCAGATGCCAGATATCAAGTCAATATCTGGTGCATTGTGCACAATTTTAATTTTTTATTTATTTATTTATTTACTTTTTTTTTTTTTTTGAGTATGTAAGTGAGCGGGTCACGTCCATTTAAAAGTTTTATCTATATATGTAATCCATTCCAGGTAAACGTATTAGGTAGAAAGTCAACGATGTAGCTAATCTTTTGCAGATAAAGATCCGGTTCATCCCTCTCGGGAAAGATATTTCAGTTCCGACTGTAACCACTACGGCAGATTCTAATGCTGCTTAAAGAATTAATATTTACAGTGTACTAAGTTAACTCTTCGGCCGCATTGTACCTAAGGAATTTTTGGCCAGGTAACCACATTGTGGTAAAGACATACAAAAGGAATCAATCATACTTAACTTATTTTAGTTTTGGAAATTTTCACTAGAGATTTGCCGTCACGATTAGTTTGTACTCCAGATTAGTAGTCCAGATCACAAGCTTTAGGTGAAACATATTAATTGAAAAATAATGTTGACAATATTCCATAAAAGCTCCCTATCACGGATAATCTAAAGAATGTAAAAACCCAAATGGTCCCGCATTCTAGTTTCATACATAGTCCATTTTGTATTGTTATATAGGATAGTTGAGGTAGATAAGAATAAGTTAAGTAATGTAACTGATCTAACTGAGCCATCTTAACGTACATTTGATAAGGACAAGGATGGTTCTATATGCAATTATATTTTCCCAATGACGAAGACTATAGCAACCGATTCGGCAGAGCTAACACATTGTTATTCCCTTCTGTTACCCTTTAGTTGCGCGAGCGATGAGACACTTGATCACTACTTGATCATCTATTGTTCAAAAAATCACTTCGCAGGAAATAGTCATAACGGCTGAGTGATCTTAAGTGAATAGTCATATCCCGGCGTATGATGGTAGCAAAAAGTGAGGTGAAAGAGTGAAATAAAGAAATGAATAAACCTGAGAATTAAAATCTTGTCATATTTTGTCCAGAAAAGCGATGAAGTCCCTTAGTCCTTGTTAATTGGGACTACAATACCTAAATTTCTTTGGAATAAGCCTGTGCCAACTCAAGCCTAGATGAGATAAATTGTCTCCTTACAATCAGGAGGCTGAACTCAAAAGGTTGCAAATTGATAAGTGAAATAACTCACAATGTTATCCATCGTGGCTCGCTTGATTATCCACTTTTCTGGCACTTTTAGGCGCTTAAGTAGCCGAGTAGATAAAAATCGTGACTACCAAGTCAGTGTTCGTGGGTTCAAATCTCAGTGCCGTGGAGCTTACTTCGGTCGCAGCTATTGTGAGTACGCTGTCGGTCAAAGCATAACACTTATCAACTAGGTTGCAGTTACCGCCTCCCTATTTCTTTCTTTCTTTCTCTTTTCTCACCTGTTTCAGGCCATCACCACGTTACTAATAAGCGATGTCGCTGAATGATCGGTCATATCAAAAAAAAAAAGAAAGGTTTGGTAGGTCATTGATTAAAGCAAATAGTAGTCGGTAGGAGAAATGTTTGCGGCGTAATACATCTTAGCTCAATTATTCTAATTTAACCTTAGCTTGGCGGGCCTTCGAAAATGTGTTCGAGCAATCCAGTAATGAAAAATCATTTCGTTGGCATGTCTTCTCCTCTACTGCTCGGATCAACTATATTAAGTGCTATCAACGGTGCTGATCATTGATTAAAGTTTTTTCGTTTCTAATTTCAGAAATTTATATTGTATTAAGTGAATCGGATACCTTTACGCATAGAGCATAAGTTTGAAGACGAAAGTATTCTCGAAGGTACTCTATCTCCAATACGGAAGCAAGGTTAGGTTTCGCTGATTATTTTTCGGGATTAGTATTAAGCATCGTAGTGTACACATTTTTCAGCAATTGAAGACTTTGAATAGCAGTTTTCCTCGAACTAATCCACAAACGCCCCACTTTCTACAAAGGAACACAAAGCTATAAAACGTCGAAATCTATGTCATAGAACTTTTGTGGTTAGCTCGCGTAAACATATAATTCTTTGGTGTCCAGTCAGAACAGTATTACTCAATACAGTTTAGTCTTAGTTACCCATTGCTTGAAAGTACCTTTAGTGAATGCTGAACTATTCTTACATTTGGTTGCCGAGTTTTGTTAGTAATAAAATCTTATACATTCAACTTGTAATTTTATTACCTTTGAAATAGAATAGTGCTACCGCAAGCATATCTGATTTTGGAACTTTGATAAGTGTGCGTGCATTTATTTTATTGAAACTTAAGCGTAGAGGACGCAAACTTTGTGAACGTTTCTAACATTAGCCAAATGGATTGATGCGAAAACGTAAAACTAAGCAGAAAATGCATTTAATTTTTATTATAAAAACAATGCTAACCTGCTTTGTAAGTCAACCAAAGTGCGTTTTGCAGTCTTGCAATGTCGAGATTCTATTTATTTTGCCAGAAAAGTAAAAATATAATACAATGCGCAATTCATTCGCTCTCACATTTTTCATACCAATTAAAATGTTTGTACAGAAGGAATGGAAAAAGATTGTTCCTTAATTTATCATTTAAAACATTTATCTGCCGTGGCGTATATGTGATTTTATATTAAAAAATTCTTGGCATCGTAAGGCTGCCTTCAACTGCTCAACGTTAATACCTGCACATGTAAACAATAAAAGTCTCCTTATATGAGCGAATATATATAAATATAAATACACAAATATATACAAAAATATATATATATATATATATACGGCCAACTTGGTATGACAATACGAAGGAACATATTTACATGGCTGTGATTGCCAAACTGCAATTCGAAGCAGTTACGAAGCAATAACTTTGCTATATATGTGTCTTTCAGCGGTATGTGTAATTGAATTCGTATTAAATCATATGCAACTCATATACATCCATACATACATCGCATTTATTTATTTTTTGCAAGCATTCGGAGGCCTTACATAAATGCCTTAAAACTGACTTGACTGTCGAATATCTTTTAAATTCGCGATTAATGCTTGGGATATCTGGTAAAACATTTCAAACGTAAATAACTTTTCATGGAAATTATTTAATACGATAAAGAAATGAAACTTAAACCTCGCTTTTGTCGACATATTCTTATTCCAATAACCAATTAATGTAATTATAATTGAAGAAAACATTTTTAAATGAAATCTGAAAGCGATTTAAACGTCTTGTTTTTCATTCGTTTTATTTATCGTTGACCAGGCACTCGGGTGATGTGCCCTGTACGCGTGGTCACGCTGATGGTTAAGCAAGTTTCTTGTGGTAGAGGAACGGTAGGGATACGGCAGCCAATATTTTAGGTACGTTCGACTTGAAAGTGGTAACATCTCGAACGGCGGAAGAAGTCAACACAACTAGGTTGCTGCGAAAAGTGGTAATATAGTTAAAGAACGAGATCTGCGGGAGAACATGCATATGCCGATATCTTGGATACGATTTAGAGACAAGAGGATTCTCTATTAGCATATGCATTAATTTCAAATAAATTTGAAAGAAGCGATGCAACGAGATTCGGGGGTAACGGGAGTAGGTAACTAGAATACATGAGGTAGAGTAAGTATGTAAATTAGTTTATATAGGATAGGATAGGTGAATAGATAGATAGATAGATAGATAGATAGATAGGTAGAATAAATGAATAGAGTAAGTGGGCAAAGCAGCTAAAGCAGGATAGGTAGTTAGAATAGATTAGATTGAATGTTATCTTATGTTATGAATCGTTGATCCCCATTATTTACTCGTACGTCCTCCGTCCTCGAAAGGGGGCCTGAGGGTTGGAATGCCGCCCCCGTTATGTAATCTACTAGCATGAACGGCATAGTTCGGGGCTCAAAAAAGCCATCTCGAATATGAAATTCTTTTCCTCATCTACTTAAAAGAAAGGGACCGGTACAGTGTTACCAGCCAGTAGAAGTATTCCTTTTGGTATACCCTGACATAATGACGCCAGATGTTAGATCAATTATTCGCCGTAATTGTTGGAGACAATTCTTCTACAATTATTCATGTCCGAAGAGGCTTGGTCTTGCCACGGTCAAATTTTTTTCGGATTATTTTGTGCAGTAAACCCACGCATCGTTGCCTACTTTGCACAGACATCTCCGGCATATCAGCCTACTTGCTCTCATTGCTGTTCTAAGTGACCTCCACGAATTTCTGCAGATATTAAATTCAAAGCCATATTAGGTATGCGCTTTGTGTGTTGTGTTTTTGTTTTTGTGCAGCCAGCCCTTAGCCGACTGATCTCCATGAAGCTCTTTCTTTTATTAAAGGATCAAACCGTATTGACTTCCGATCTCATACAAAAACATAAATGCATTTTCAATGTCCCCCACTGCAAGATCTTTAAAGCAATTCATTGTTCTTGTCGAACAAGGGCTTGTTCGCTCGTCTTCTGATCCAATTTGCATTTGTTTGTGCATTGCCTTTACTGAAAGATATTTATGAAGTGTCACGGTAGTGATCGCCTAACGTTTCGCTTTCCGCCGCAACGAGGAATAGGCGATGAAGAGGATGAGGTCTTAATTAGGGACACGAAATAATATCAAAAGTGAAGTCTGAAGGTGAATTTTCTTTACATTAAAATATACTTTAGCTTGAACTATGTATGAAATAAATCCATTATTCATTTTTCTTTTCCCTTTGATATGCTCATGAGCCAATAATAAATTTTCTATGATCGAAGCATTCGTTTATTCATTGGTTAATGTATTCATTTATTCGCTCGTTTGTTCGTTCGTCTTAATTGGAGACACACCATTTACCAAATCATTGTTTGCTTCAAAGCAATTGCTTCGACCTTGATATTCTACACCTAGATAGGTGGTGAAGATGCAAATACATGCACTGATGTGATGCTTGGAATTTAATTTACTTGTGTTTTTCTCTTTTTTTTTTTTTTTTTTCTTACCCTTCTCTGTGCTTCCCCGTTCAACATTCGTTCCAATCTTAAAAACGTAACATTACTTAACAACAAAAAAAAAAAAAGAAAAAGAAAGGAAGAAAAATCACATGCACAAACAAAAACGAAACAAGAAAAAAAGTATATATAAATCTGCCTAGGTTAGAGTGTGTGTGTAGCGGCCCTCAATGAATGTAAGATGATTGTTTACTATGCCAACAGGTACTGAAGAGAACTGTTTTTTTTTTCGTATTTTAGTCAAATTTAATTCAATAATGGAAAAACAAATATAGATTTTGTAGTCGAACTTTGCACACACACACACACACACACACATACACACACACACGCCTAGCCACACAACACGCATATCTTATGTATATATATATATAGATAATTTTCTTAGAGAAACAGAGAAAGCTAGAGAAAAGGAGAAGAATATTCACAAGTACATGTAAATATAAACATACACACATATATACACACACACACACATTGGTTTATACAGCGACAAGTTGCAATTGACACAATAAAACACTCGTCATTAAAATTTTGCATATATTCTCTATACGCATATTGAAATCGAATGCATACAAATAGTTATATACACACACATATATGTGGAGTGTTTGAGGGAAGAGAGTCACTCGAATGAATACAATGGAAAGTGGAAGAAACAATTCAATAAACGTTCATTCGTTTGCTTCTTTCTTTTATTGAAAATTTGATTCCGAATTTTGAATTGATTCAATTTTTTCGTTCGTTGCCATACAAATAGTTTCCAGTACATAAGCATTGCAATATGTCTGTGCACTATACGGTTACATAGGTTTATGATAATAATTGTTCTTCGTCTCTATTTTTTTTTTTTTTTTTTTTTGTATATATTTTCCTTCCTTTTGCAATACAATAGAGTCTACTTGAGGAAATTCTCACAAATGTATGATTTTTACTAAAAAATAAATCTAATGTTGAGTGCTACTATAAGAAGTGCATTCAAAGTATACTTGAAATGAAAAGTAACAAAGAAATAATTCAAACGGAATAGCAAGAATTTCCTTTTCTTTTTGCAACTATTTCGAATCAGAAATAATTCCAAATTATTTACATAATTATTAGAAGCTATTGGTATCAAGAAAAAAATTTTCCTCAGGCGATTTTTGCATTCGAAATTTTTACTTATTAATTACTCAATATAAAGACGTAGGCCTATTACAAAGTTACTGGATACATCTCATGTGCAAAAAAAAAAGAAAAGAAACGCTACATAACTACATAAGTGAATGTACAAGTAAATTAAATGGCGACACAAACTCCATAATAATCAATTATCACCAGCAACAAAACATACATTAGTTTCAGCAATGTGGTTAAGTTTCTCTTGAACGTATCCAAGGAATCATCGAAGGATTTCATACTCGATGGTAACGCATACCAATTCCGAGTTAGAGAAATGTGGTATTAATATGAAAGGTTTTCTATTCGATCTTGAAAGGCTGAGACACCGAGATCAAATGATTTCGCAAAGGTCGATGAACGATTTAAATTTTAGGTAATCGGAAAAGGAAGACAAGTGGACTCTGGGTTTAACATTACAAGCACAGCCGTAAATGCGGTTAACAATACTTTAAAGCCTATCTAAGTTATACGATGGGCAACCAGAAAAGACGTTTAGGGGCAAATAAGCAATGATATGCTTAACCTCTACAGACAGCTACAGATTCAGATTGTATAGAGAGAGATACTGTCAATATGGAAGCGAAAGACTAGTTTGCGATCAAGGATTAAGCGAAGACTTTGCATCGAGCTCACGAAATCAATGAAATGCGCAGATATTTTAATATTAAGGTTAAGTGACCCGGTTCGGGAGAGTTGAAAAGTGAGGCCTTAGTTTTTCTAGAGTCAATGCGAAGAATTTCATCTAACATCTAGGAATTAATGCTTGCTAAAAATTCGTTAATATTGCTTTCAAACGAATGCAAATTATTTGCATTTTCTCTCTAAGGAAGAAAAATATCATCTGCTTATGCTGAATAGTCGCAGCCATTGCCAACCACATCCCCAACATCAATCACAAAGAGATTAAGCAATAAAGGGTCCACAATGGCAATTTGCGCTACGCCAGACATAGTCTCCGCAAGCGATGATTTAGAATCACCGAAACCAGTTGTTTTAAAAGTGAAATGTACAACCGCATCAGCTTACGAGCAATACGGGAAGGGTTGAATTAGTTTAGCGTATGAAACTCTATCAAATGCTTTTGTTAAATCAAAACAATCAGACAAGAACGCAGCTTAGGGCATATTATAGTTATCCCTACGAGGTGCTACGTCCTGACCGAAAGCCGAACTAAGCATAATGCAGGGCATTACTGTTATTCAAGTACGAATCAAGTTGTCCCCTACTGAAGTACTGCGCAATTTTGGAAAGGCACGACAGGATGCTAATCAGTCGAATATTATTATGTGTAAGAAGGGCGAACCTGGCAGAGGAATGGATCGTATTCGAGTTGTTGTGCACTCCTCAGGTCAGTAATACCGTATTCACGACCTGCAATAGATGACTAAATATGCAAGGAGAAAAAAAGGAAGTTGATAGATATTCCGTGGTAGATGGTAGCACAGCGAACAGCGCTGTGGAGAATGTTTTCGTCTACATTGTGGAAGTTGTTGCGAATTGGTGGTAAATCGCCGACATTTAGTTGATTTTGAATTAAAAAAAATAAAATAAAACTGACAATCATTCTTATTGACGATGATGAGGAAAATCATCATACAATTGTGTAGTGGGCATAAACTCAATCCAATCTAACTGTTAAGGATACAAAGCCAGACATATTGTGCAGTTGTTTAATGATTTTTGCAAGAAATTATTTCTTCGAACTCTAAGAGTTTTAGTAGCAAATGCGCGCTAAGCCACCAACATCTTTAATGATAAATCCATACTCAATCTCCATTAAATCTCAGTAAATCTCAGCTAAACTTGCAAATTAAACTATCATGTACAACTTCATCACATACTTATTATATACATTTAGTAAAATGTTGCTTCTCTCTCTTTCTATCTCTTTCACACACACACACACACGCACACACGCACACACGCCCTCTTTATCCCTCTTGTTTCCTATCATTCCCTCATTCTTACTCCCTTCCCTTACCGGTGTTCCCTTACTCTTATTCGGCATTATGTCCTGACAGCGGTGTCTTGCCTACTTAGTCGAATGTCGTTGTAATTAACTTATTGCTTTATGCGCAAACTGTGTGGGTTTCACATAAACATCTTTCAACTTTTAATCTTCTTAACAACACGTCTTGCCATTATACGCAAAACTTTGACTACATTGTGACAGTGTTTCGTTTCTTTTAACGCTCTACTTGTACTCTTTTTGATTAACATGTCAGAAAACTTTGAAAGTGAATGTATTTTTATTAAGAGTGCGTAAATTTATTAAGAAAGGAAACATAGGAATAAAAGAAAAAAAAACGAGATAAGTTAAAATAGCAAACGGTCAGCAACGACATTCACACAATGAAACTATGCTCGATTGTTTATTTTATGAGTAGTTACTTTAATAGGTGTGTCAGAAATTGTGGAAGGAAACGTTAGAATGCTAATGACTCGACAGCATAAATATCAAATGAGAGGATTAATGTATTAAAGCAGGAAACCCCTACTATTGAAGCGTTACTGGAGAAAGGGTACGGACTACGGGTAAGGATTCTTCTACAACGCAGCCTTTCGCATGCTATCCCACTGCTGAATCCCACTATATATGAACAGTATTTGCAATGATCGCTCGAGCGCACGTGCCGCCGCAGAATAAGTCTCTTTCTGCCCATTCGGCTTGGGAAAATTCGAGATATAATCTATTTTCGCATCACGTCATTGGATAGCTTCGTAGCTTTTTTTCCATGCCATGACTGGTGCAACATCACACGCAAACGTGTTAACCGATGAAAACTGCGTGTTATAGCTCAACGTTATTAACTCAATTACGACGAATAAATGCCTTGTATTTATGGCACATTTAACAGCCGTACACCCGATGGAGTTGCAAACCTTTTTTTTTAATGGACACTGTCCACTATGGGGCACTATGCTTATCACTTG
The DNA here is from genome assembly GCA_001077435.1 of Glossina morsitans morsitans. NCBI lineage: Eukaryota > Metazoa > Arthropoda > Insecta > Diptera > Glossinidae > Glossina > Glossina morsitans. The sequence goes on along the minus strand of CCAG010013049.1, from coordinate 51,301 downwards.
TAATCATCGGATCCAAGCGACAATTACGCCAGTTGGAAAGCTACTTCAATTAAAAAATATGTCTGTGACTAGCCTCAGATTTTTAAGCCGACTTCCGCTTCTTTAGCTCTTCTAATACACAACAGCTTCGTTGTCCCAAATTTTCACGGAATGAAGGATATTAATAAAAACATAACCCATGCAGGCTATAATGGCGGGCAATATTTTTCATAACACTTTACTGAAAACGCTACCGCACATGAGATTTGAACCCACAACCATTGACTTGTTAGTCGAGATACTTTATCTAACCATGTGCCTCTTGCACATAAAAATAAATTACTATAAAAGCAATTGGCCACCACATAGTCTAGCGGTTAGGATGTCCAACAGTCAGTCGGAAGATCCAGATTCGATGCGTGGTGTGATAGATCGTAAATTGTAATTTTCTACATATACGATGCAGTGTAATATAAAGGACGATTTTGCAAGTTTTCCTAAAAACGGTATAAAATGTAATTTATTATCGTCGATCTCGTTTAGTGATTCCCTTTTACTAAAGGATGGGTTATCTATGCAATGAGTTGCTTCTTTTTTACATCTGGATATATTTTATAAATGATAAAAAGTAAACAAAATAATTATGAAAATCGACAAATTTTGAAAATGAAATCAAGATATCCTGGGAAATTTCTTTAGAAAATTGTTGTGTTCCTTAAGAAATATCGTGTTTGTGGGTCGATGCGCGAAAAGAAGTTCATAAAGATTCCTCACTAATAATAAAAGATTGCAGATGGCTTCCTAGTGACAAACTGAGAAGGGATTGTGGCCCTATTTCCATTGGAAGTAGATTATGCATAGCAAATGGTTGGGATTCCCTTTGCGATAATGAAGAAAGTACCACCGAAATGTTTGTAACCAAACAAGCCGAACAACAGGGAAAGCTACATATGCGAATATCTTGAAGAGAAATGTGCTGTGAAGAATGTTTAACCTTTTATACCTCAATTATAAACGTCAAAATTATAGCACAGCCTTATTTACAAAACCCTAGGACCAAAGATGTTGAAGTATACAGGTGCTAGTAGGAAATGTACGAAGAGCAATATAATAAAACCAAACATAAGTTCGATGTTGAGAAGGTAACGTCTTATAAGATGGCAGAGGTAGAAAGAGATTGCTTTACCCGGAAAGATGAATGCAGCGAACATAGATGTCACTTACTGGACTTTACGTTAAAGGGTCTTATTGCATAAAAATTCGATATCCTTGGCTCGACAGCACGCGAATTTCGAGCATAATAATGGGAAAAATAATCCAAATCGCTAGAATTGAGGACGAGTCTTTACTGTATTCCAAGTTTATATTCCTTTATTTATTCATTCTAAGCATATCATAATTATTATGTATAGTATCTTATTGTACCCACCATCGAAGGATGGGGATGTAGTCCTTATGTTGAAGCGTTTGCAACACCCAGAACGAAGCTACAGGGGCCATATAATACATGTATAGTCTAGACTATCATCAAATTCTGAATCTATCTAGACATTTCCGTCTATGCGTCTGTGCAATGTTTCATCGAAATGTTAAATCGAAAAATGTGTGCACACGACATGATTCGATATGGATGGAAGCGCCCGAAACATCGATTGAAAGTCATTTTCAAAATGTTATTTGGTTGAGCAGAATGCTTTAAAAATCAAAAATTATATTAAAAAACAAAAAAAAAAAAAATCATCAACTATTAGAAACTCTTACATATATACAAGAAGTCCGCAAAGCGCATTTTCCATCATTTAGAAAAACAATCTGAAAAAAAGTTCAAGCTCTGATTGGAACCCTTACGATTCGAAATTGCATACAAATATTTATCGAAGTGATGCGAAATAATCCCACACACAGAAGCACTTATTACGCGACACGAAGGTTTATATAAAAAAAAAGTGCATATACTACAATACTTAATAAATTCCAGCAGAGTCTAAACACTTCATTCCTGTATGCGCTCTTTGATGCCGCTCGCTTTATTTCTTTCAATTTTGCAATTTATTGCAGCAACTTTTCACGCTTGCATGGTAAATATGTTTTTATTTCCATAAAATTATTCTTTAATAAAAACGAACACATAATTCTATAACTGCGCGCATTATCTAACAGATGCGTAAGACTTAATCCTCTCTCTCTCTCTCTCTCTCACTCCGAACCTTACGCACAGGTTCTTCAGTATAATGACATTACACTTCATTAGAATTCCTTGATGTAATATTTTATATATATGCACGATATTAAATTAAATACTTACAGAATGAAAGAACGATATGATGTACTCGCATCTATCTTCAGATGCAAGAGAAGAGGAAGAAAATGTAGTAGAAAAGTAAAAAGGAAGAGGAAAAGGAAAAGGAAAAGAAATTTATATTAAATTTGTGTTATGTGTGAGTATGTGTTGAGTGGGAGAACGATTAAGCTGATAAGCTGGAGAACCAAAATGCTGGAATCATCTTGTCACACGCCCTTAGCAAGTAAGAGAATTTATTTTATGGTAACATACGCTAGGGATTGCTCCGATGTGAAGTCTTCCGCATTTACATATATCTGCTCAAGGTTCTATTTGCATTAAATTAATAAAACTCTTATCAATTTTGAGCCAATGCAGCGAAATGTATTGTAATGCGTACACAAAAGAACACTAACATAGAGAACTGAAACATATTATAGTAAAAAGAAAAAAAAAAATTTGAATTTATAATTATTTCTCTTCTATACTTTGCCAACGATATGGAACATATTTCGAACGATCTTGTTTTTAAGGCCAAATAATTCGAAGTCTAACTATCTTAGCTTAAGGAAGATTTAAAGCTATTTTGGAAAAAAAAAAAAACAATTAAGAAAATTATGTGCGTGACCGTAAACGAGCAACCAGATAAAGCTCATTTTCAGGCTGAGGTGTAATTCTAGCGCAATGTTAGTCTAGGAGAATCCCATAACTCCCAAGGCTCCTTAGAACCATCAGCGCAATCTTTGATGCCAATGCGTTTAGTGGTTCCAATAATACAATCATCGTAGGCAGTTGTTAAGTTGCAAAGTTTCTTCCGAACAGTCCCTACTGAGAGTTTACAAAAGAAAGCGAAACTTTACAAAGCAGCTATTGCTTCCTTGAAGTTCAGCGAATTTCTCATTATCGCAGGTTAGCTTATCAGAATCGACTGCTCAAGCTTTGCGTCATATGCAGCGATAGCGACCAGCCGGCACTGTGAGCGCATTCGAGAGGAAATGGATGACAAGTAGCATAACCAGGTATACAGTGCTCGGCCGTTCAATTCAAGTGAGTCGATCAATCGAACGCATCATCGCAATGGGCATCACCTGATATACCTTGATAGATGTTGCTATTCAATTCAAGGTCAATGCATCCTTGTTATGGCATAACTAAGTGCCTTGTTCTTGAACTTTACCCTAAGCAAAGGGCTGTTTTTATACTCATCACCGAGCAGTCGAGATGTGTCAAAATGCTTGCAAAACCGAACAGGAAGCTTCCAGGACCCCACAACATCGATTTAAAGATGTCCGTCTGCCCATTTGTCCGTCTGTACCATGTCTTATATGTGTAGTAATTATTCTCCGGGATATCGAAATGAAGTTATCCGCTTTAAATTTGACAGAGATTATGCTGGTCCTTGCACGCAGATTGATATTAAACCAAATCGCGCAAAAGTGACGCCAACAACACGGCATAAACTCGGAGCACGTTTATTTTGAAAACCCAAATAATATATATTAATATTTTCCGCTTATTACTCACAAGCAACCCCAGATAGAAGAAGAAGAAGAAATTTCATGTTATTTTTCCGTTCTTTTTCAAGTTATTTCACAATCTTCATAATTCTTGAATGAGTCATCAGCGTGGGCTTTTTGCTGATTGATGATAAGCCACAAGCAATACGCGATAAAAATTTGCTCGTTCATCCTACAAAAGTGGAAAAAAATCCTTCACGTTCAAGCAAGATTGTAGTAGAGTATGGAAATTTAGTTATTCCGTTTTTTTATTTTTGTTTTTGTTTTTTCTTCTTCTTTTTTATAGAAGAATTGGTCACAGCCACTTGTTTTGTTTTTATATAACAATAAGAAAACACAAACTAATGCAAGCCAAGTTTTTAAATTAAAAAAGAAAAATTCTTGTTTTTTTTTTTTTTTATCTACCATAGCTTATCACTTGTCTTCGTTAATGAAGAGGGTTTTTAGTGCAACGCACCATAAGTAAATAATGTTAGGCTTGTAGGTGCTTATGATACGTACAAAAATATTTTTATTAAGAAGAATCATAATTTATGATAAAATGATTTGAAATATTAAGGGGATCTTGGAAATTTTTATTACGGTTTCTCGCAATAACTGTTTCTGTTTAACTTAAGCAACGTTTCAACGCACGACTCAAACATAAAATCGTAAATTGAAAGGTTGTCTATTGTCTATTTGCATTTGCATTTTTTAGTTCTTACGCGCTATCTTGATTGGGAAATTTTTCAAAATGAAACAAAGTAGATATCCGTAGAGACTTTTGCTATTTCCATGATCCGTCTTCCATGTGTTTGGTGCGTTTTCGTTCCCATTATCTTTAAGTTGTAAAATTCGTAATGAAAAATATGATTATAGATAAACTAAATTAAACTGAACTAAAGCTTTTTGAGTAAATTCCGTATTACAGTCTTCTTCATGTAACGCACGTTGTGCCCAAATCAAATACAACAAGCAATAATAACCGTAAGGTTGGTTTAATAGATGCATAAAATTCATTTACGTGTTGGTCAGCGTATGAATTTCGAAGGTCGTAACGCATAGGACGGATGGCTTGTTGAAGCATTTTAAGAATATCGAGAAACTCAAGAAATAACGGAGAAATGATGTGGAAATTTTTGTTGATTTATCTGAGGTAAACACTTTTTTTCCAACCGATAGATTTATTATTGCGATATCGCACCGCTCGGGCAGGCGGCGTATTGTCCGAAAACTTGCCATCTGATTATCTTGAAAATTCTTTTTTTCATGTGTGCATTTATTTTCAATCTCTTTTATAATAACGGGACTTTTTTTAATTATTTTTAACTATTTTGGTCTTATAATGATTTAACAACATATATAACAACATATTTACATTAATTTTGTAAACGGTAGGCCTTTTCAGTCCACATATCTCTTCACTCGTTTCTAGTAAACCTATTTCGAGCGAGATCGAATGATGGATCCCGATGGCCGATCGGGATATCGATAACTAAAATTAACATTTCCTTCTCATACTATGCAAATGTGTGTTCATCATAAGCCTTGTAGTTGCAGTGATCCCTGTTTTAGATCTTGAAGCACTGAAGAATTCAAATATTTGGAGTTAGCCGCAGTAGACGCTTTGTTTTTATTATTTTTTCTTTCTCTTTGACCCTAAATATTCGAGATTCGTTCTCAGCATCTGAAACCATCATAACTAGTGAGCTATTTTTAATGACACATTTATACTTCTTCCCTAGCTAACTTAATCCGCGTGAGTTGCTGAAATTAATAACGACGAACGAATTTTAATGAAATTTTTGTTTTCTTTTTTTTTCTTGCATTTAATGGATGAAATCAAATAATAACTTCATAGCTGTTCACATTCCATTCGAATTGTCTTTTAGTCTTAAGCTTGAAATTCTTTCCTAAAATGCAAAAAGAAAACAAAAGCAGAAGAACAAAAAAAATGAATTATGCAAATTTGTTCAGTGAATTGAAAGATATGTAAATACGCTTGCGATGATTGCGAATTAGTTACCTTTACAAACTTAATCAATTTATTCCTATAGACAATTGAGGGGCAAATTTAATCGTTCAAGCGTTATTTTAATTTACATTTTGTTTACAAAATATTTGCCGGAATAATTATAAAGCATAGTTCAAAACCCATAAATACGACCCGTCCCAAGTCTAATTTATATACTTAGTAAAATCTTTTACTTACTTACCATGCAATAACTTATGTGCATCTATAGATCTATTTGCACTGAATGCGGACGTTCTGCCATAAACACCTAATAATTATATTCAACGACTAGTAATTTCGGTTGTTAAAGTGCGTATACAAACTTGATTAAGTCTAAGTCTTGATTAAGCATAGTTGTTGTCCGATTACCACTGACGCTATGTATTTGCTTACATCTTAGATAACGTTGTAAAGATGCATCTCTCACATATAATTACCATAAGAAAATCTGTAGGACGACATTATTATACGGGGGAATAAATGAACGAATCATGTTCCCGTTGTCAGATATTCACTAAGGAGGTCATGAATTGTTTATACAAGTATTATATTTGCGAGATGACCACACCCCTCAGCGCCCTTAAGTTATGGGAAGATAAAAGTCGAGTTATTGTGATTGGTTTATCTTTGATTCCAGGATTTAGCAAGAAGTAATTACCTGAATTATTGACGCTGGGCAGTCCAATCGGACGCAGCATCTCACGGAAGATAATGCTGAAAGTGTCCGTTTTTAAGCCAAATTCCAAGCGTAGGAGGCATTCTAAAACTGGCAGATTCATCTGCGATTCTACCGAGAAATGAAATAAGATTCGGGGAGAAAACGCTACGATTTTTTTCCTTTGTCTATTATTAAGTCAACTGTAGAGTGCCGTTTACTTATGTTTATGTCAAGACGAGCACTGAGCTTCATAGGACTCATTCCTAGGCAGAGCCCTGGCTATCTACCATATCTAGACTATATGCCCACTTAACCACAGGACGAATCAAGTGAAAAAATCTTCCAATGTACGCTATGCTGAACTCTGCGTACATATAAAGCAACTTACCGCCGCTTTTCTCGAAATGACTTGACATGTCGCGAACCATGGGTTTGAGACATGTTCGAACGATCTTTTCTTATTGATGCATAGCTAATAACTCACTAGCTGATTGCAAGGAGATAAGAAACCACTACCTCATGAATTACTTAGCTCTGGTCATCAACTTGACTTCCGGCTATCATTTATTGCTCGCTAACTTATAAAACCCACTTATAAAACTTGTTAGAGCTTTTAAACTTTCTATTGCTAAAAAAATTATTATATTTTGGTTTTTATTTTTATTGCTGTGGTACTTACTGCCAAATAGGAGGTAATACCTAATGTAGCCTGGCTTGCATATGTAAATGTCTTTCGGGCAACGACTTAATATTCGATTGATCTACGTACAAATCTGTACGGAGAAGCGGGTACACAATTTTTATTTATGTATTTTTTTTCTTTGCAGAACCCATTGCTTATCGGAGCAATCTTAAAATCTGATCTCGATCGAAGTCAATAGAAGTTTCCCGATCCGAATGAGAAGAAACGGTTTGAAGGTCACAATCTTAACAACGACAATTCGTTAGCCACATAAAACATTTATTACTTTTATGGAATTCTTTTCACATAGATTTGCGATGGTCTTGCTCTTCTACGAAAGAAAACAAACCAAACTTGCTCTGGATATATATATAGTTGTCCTTTCGTCGTTTATAAAGGTAATCATATTTCGCCATCAACAAGTGTTAGCGTAAATTCGTTCGTAATACAGTGTCTGCAGAAATTCCGCAAAGAGATTATACGTAGAGATAACAAATAAACAATTCATCGAGAAGAGGAAAATTAGTCCAGAAGGAGAAAATGCGTTGTTTGCTCTTTAACAGGCAGCACATACAAACAATTACGATACATCTTGTTAAATGTCTCTTTACAAATTTGTAGATAAACATTATCAGATAACTGATAAATATTTGTCGAATATGAGCAATTTGGTGAATTTGTGCATGAAATAATTACAAACTAAACTTTGCTTTAAATAAATTTACAAAAAATCTACAAATATTTACTTTACATATTATCATCTGCAAATAATATATATATTTGCAGTATAACGTATATGCGGATATGCGTGCATATGTGAATGATCGAATGTAATAAAGACAAATTATGTATAATCGAAATATTTGAGTTGTCTTGGCAACAAATCTTAAAAGATGCAAAGAAGAACAAAAGGATTATGATATGTTGTTGTTCCACAAATAAATTTCGTTGGTACGACATAAAAGCATTTTGAACAACTTTATTAACGAATACATTATTTAAACCATATTTAAATCTGTTAGTGTATTCTTCTTCTAGTTCTTATTACTGCTACGCACAGCATGTGTGAGAGCAGCAAGCGTGTGAGATCTTCATAATCATTAATTTGAAATTTTCACTATACTTTATTTAACTTATTCGGACTTAATACGACCTACGTATGGTGAAGATGAATATAGTGAAATATAAACACTTCCTCTAACAATTCCTGGACTACCAGAGAAGAGAACTACAAAAATATCGATCGAAAATAGTTGACGATATCTTAGCGGAAGACAAAAAAACATGTTTAACGGTAGGTCAGCAAACGAGAGAATCAGAATGCAAAAGCCCTAGTACGACCGCCCTAGAACGGATGGTAGGAATAAAACAACTGCACCGGGTTTAACTATCACAAAACAGAAAATTTCTGTTTAGGTTTAGTTTAACTATCGGATTTAATTAAATCAATCTCGTAAGCAAATTTTTATAAGCACACACACAATCAACGGAGTAAAAAACCAACAAACAATTAATTAAATAGATTTAAAGTTTAGTATATGGTGATATAACAGTGTATATAAGAAGATGCTGCGTTCAATGTTGATCGATCATAAATGCGTATTAACATTAACTGTGCTAGGTATGTTAGGGTTGTGATGGATAACAATGCACGTTCTGCACGTAGGTGGCGGTGGAGATGCCGATGCAAATACAAATAAAATACCACACAATGATATATGATAAAGTTTGTCTTACAACTATATGCTAAGTAATGTTGCTTTAGAAATTCTTACACTTGACATCGCTAGTGGTAATGGGATATATGACATAAGGTTTTTGCGCATTGTCACGTACTTTTGTGTAATATTTGTAATTATTTTGATTCAATATAGAATCACTGAGATAAGAAAGCAATTTGCTTTGAATGGAATGGATTGGAACACAGGACAGATTGGGTCGCGCCCCATATCGAGTTCTTTTTTAAAAAAGTTACGTTATGCGAAATATTTCGCGACGGGATCTATTTGAACGGGATGACAATACTTTGTGAATTGTTGTTGTAATTGTTCGTTTTTTACCCAAAAATCTATTAGTTTTGTCAATTCTAAGTTTTAAAAACTAGATTGCTTTCTCATACAAATAATAACTTTTCACATGAACTCGCATATGGGGTCGCGTCAAAGAAATGTGTTCGTGTACTTGTTCCGAATTTACTTTACTACTTTACAATTTTCATGTCAAAGCACTATTACGGGCCAATTTTTATCATAAAACATTAAAAATGAAATCTTAATTTTCATAAAGAGAACTATATGGTAGGGGATATCACAATCACATCAATTTTATTATATCGATAAACTATTAGCCAGCGATTTTTGCCGATAAATTTTAAGAATTGCAATTTTTCATTATATAACCACTTTCTCAAATAAGGCGTTATGATGTGATTGGTCTCGAAACCCATCCGATCAAATTGGTTTTCAACCGCGTTTGTCTATGGGCCACGTCACTGAAACAAATTTCGTCAAAATGTGTCACAAATTGCTATCTATAACTTAAACTCAAAAATTCGGACGGACAGACAGACAAGCTTAAATGGATTCATAACATCAATCCGCATCGGCTGGTGTAACGAAAAGCGATTCGATCTTCAGATATTCTGTATATTCTGTATATTGCAAATGCGTTGGCGCAAACGCTGCGTCATAAGCGCCGTGATATATAATTAGTTTATTACATGCGGTCATTTGATGTATTAAGGGATCTAATTATATTTACTTTAATTGAATTTAGCGACTACATCCATCTATATATCTGCACTCTTTTTTGTTAAGTATCCGAAATTCGTTGATAGCAGCACGTCACTGTTATTTCTTGGTCTTCTTTAAACATTTCATTGACAATCATTTGCTGACGGAAAACGGAAATAGCAACGACAACAAGCAGCGGATACAAGCTGTTTTCTAAAATGTCTCATTTTTTGTCTCTTTCTGTCTCTCTTGAATCCTTTGTTTTAATTTCTTCAGGCATTAATATTGTCATAGTTGTTATTTCATCTAAACCATAGCTATGACGGAGAGTGTAAGGGGGGATTAGAGCTCACAAGAATTTTTTTATTCCATTGTATGAAATGATTGCTATGGATGGCATTGAAAGAACATTGTACATGTTTATATTTATTTTCTTCTTTATATCGTGTATGTAACAATTTGTAAGTAAGATAATGATGACAAATGCCTCTGTTATATTGTTCCAAGTGCCGCTTTACTTTTGTCATATCCAAGTTAAATAAGTGAATACAGTATGTGAGCCGTAAATACATACATACGGTTTCCAGTATTTAAATAATCATTTATGCAAATACGAGAATATTTACATATGATTGTGTCTTTTGGACTTAAAAAAAAGAAAAGTGCACATATTTGCATACAAGTTATAAAGCAAATACGGTCTCGAAATCTTTGATAATTTGTGAAATTAAAATTACGAACGGTTCTTTTAGGATGAGCAAATAAAAATCTATTCTATTCGCCCAATGCTGCAGAAATATATTCATTATCCTTAAGTCTTTTCAATTACAGAAAAGAATAACCGTAAGTTGTATAAAAAGTATTGAGCCATTTCAGGTAAAAACTGAGAACACATATATTGTTGGTATTCATTGACAATAACGCTATGAAACCTAATAGAAATTGCTATATATATGGGAGAACGAGAAAAGTGAGAGGGGCTCTGGCTAAATCGACTGGAAATCTCTTAGCAGATAAGCTCATCCTAATTTTTTCCTCATACGCTTCGGATGACAAGTTAGAATGCGTACAAAATCGATCTGCTGTGGTCAAGATTTAATACAATCTAACAGTAAAATTTTCTCCATGTTCACAACGAGCGTTAAATGGATCCTTTGTGCGTTTCAGTTTTGTATACGGGAAGAGTTTTATTGACACCGCAGCAGACCGGAAAGCCTTAAGTTCAAATTCATTATTATTATTAATTTAATCACAGAAATAAATTCGAAGTATAAACTCTTAAAGCACTAGCATCTAAAGCTGTCAGAGTTCAGATCAAATTTAATTGGAGACTATGTAGATTTAAGCTTATCTTGCTTGCTAAGCTTATCTTGCTCGCAGTATATACTTCTAAAAGCTCGAATAAGACAAGAGTAGCCTCAGAAAAGTTGGAGTTGGTGAAGAAGGTGTGCATCCAATAGTTGGTCATACCACGGATATTATGTGATTGTCTTGTTCGTGTGACAATTCGTCTTCATAGTTCGTACGCTCTCGTTTAGAATCTGCTCTTCAATATTTTACTGACAAAAGAGCACGACTGCCAAAGAGAGGAATTTGCCGTAGCTTTGAAATTGGTTAGACTGAGGTTTTCCACTTAAAACTATTCTTCGTATTGCGTAACGAGGACCAGTTTTTTTATTTCCGCGAAACCAGAAAGACCGTTCATTATGGACGTCCGTCAAACAAATCCTAAATAACATAAGGCCTTGTAGTTTTAAATTTCAGTTTTTTAAGTGTGTAGCGTTTTCTTTTCAAAGTGCCTATCATGTCTACTAATTCCACCATTCGCCCGAGCACTGCAATGTTCGTCTTCGTAGCTCGTAAGGGCTCACTTAAATTCAGTCACTCAATATTATACTGCCAGGCAGAATCGGGCTTTGAGCTCTGATATTGATTCGAGTGTTGAATGTGATCACATATTGGATTGATATTAATGTAGTGTGTGTATCTAAATATTACGAATCTAATCTTTTCAAAGTTCATATTCTTGGCCACAATAATTTTTTTCAAGCAGCAATCGCTAGATATGCGTCATACCAGATAGTTCTGGCACTATCCCTGACATAAAATGCTTGTAGCCAGAGCATCGTGACGTACTGAGGAAATATTTTTTGCCCTGGTCGTCGATTATTCTTCAAACAATACGTTCGCGTATAGTTTTCATAACTTATTTGCCTTTAGGAGTTCGCCATATATCGGTATAGAGATATTAGGTTAAGTAATTTTTTTTTAATGACAAAAATATTAGCGCCATACAGAAATCATAAAACAACAACAAATAAAATACGTTTAAGTAAGTGGCACACTTTAAATGCGTCGTATCGCTATTGCAGTAAACCAAACATCCAAGTGCAAAAAGGAGCGATCTTTTCAATATTTTTATTTCACAATTAAAAATTTCCGATTTCACAAACATTTAATTCTGGTCTGGTTGTGAAAACGCAATCTATAGATAGATAAAAGAATCGTAAATGTACGTAAGCACTGCATCATGTACATAGAAAAACTCATCATCCTCATCATCATCGTCATCATCATCATTATGAAAATAATCATCTTTGCATTAGATTCGGATTTTTATTAATTTTACAGTGACATCTTACCGAACTTATTTTCGCAGATGATAGTCTTGGGAGACTGAAGCAAGTTTAAGACCGAGCAAGTTTAATTTTTATCTAAGCTATTTACTAAATACACACATATAAATATATTTTTATTGTAAGGAATTTGAAAGAAACCATTGTCCTTTTAGTTTCTTGCACAAATAACCTTGAAGCGTCGGCCATTGTGCGCATGGCTTCAGACGGTACGATACAATATCAAGTTTTACTGTGGCTTTTATTAAAATCATATCTAGCAAGCAGTGCCATTGCACAGATCTAATCCTTTTGCACAAAACTATTTTCTGCCAGTGCACCCGTATATCCTTACGGTAAATTCACATTTGCCAACTCAACTAGGAGATATAAATCGGTTAGACTTGCTATCAGCGAGAAATGTTTGAAAGATGTATCTTTATAAGCGCTGCAAATGTTTAGAACGGCCTGACTCCTAAAGCGTCCCAAGCGTCAAATCATCAGCAACGTTATGAAACATTTATCCTGAATTCTCTAAAAAAGGTGCAAAACAAAACGTATGTCTTGTGTTTTTATTCATTTCCTCACTATTCACTACTTATACATACAATCTGTACGATATTTGTATCCTGTTCGATAATATGAAAGATTTATAACACACAACGCAACTAGATAAACAAATGAATATTTAATAACGTAATAGTCAAACGTTGCCATTTAAAATTTAATAAATCTTTTTTAAGCCCAGAAGTCGCAAAGCTTTTCACTCATTAATTAAATTCAGACAAATCTGCAGACAAATCATATAACATGCGATCTAGACATAAATTCTATTTAGCCGACGAAAAGGTTAACAGTTTTTCAAACAAGTTTACTCTAAGAAACAAATACGCCCTTCGAACAAAAATAAAAACAAGGAAGAAAGTTGTACTCGCATACCCACCGCATAAATGCTAAGTCCACTTAAAACTTCAAGGTCCAAGAAATCGATTTTTTCTAAGCGCCTCAAGACTTTATATGTTAAACGTGTTAACATACTCCACATCACTCCACCGGTATTGATATAAGAACTTTTCAAAATGGGACGTTGTTTAGAAAGGGGAACTTGAAAAAGTATGCCGATCCGAACCATTTTCAATAGCGTTAGCTTGCGAGCCGAAGTACCTTAGTGTACAAAACTACATCAAAATATCTCAATACTTGCGGTTTGCATGTTGAACGCAACAAAACAAGACGCACAGATGGACGGACAAACTTAAGTTCAGAAATCGATTTTGAATTAATCGACATTATGAAAAATGAATGTATCTTAAGATCTTCTAAGTATTGCGTACACCTATACAAACTTAATAAAGCTTTGTATTAGAAGCAGTGTAGAGTATAGATAGAAACCATTAAAAATAAAAGCGAGCTTTCAATAGTAACAATAGTAATAAACAATTAAAATAACTTTGAAACCATCATCGTCTATAGATTATTTGTGTGTTCTAATTATAATGAGCGTAGGTAATGAGCAGATAAAGTACATTATAAAACTTGAGCAGTATTATTGAAACAAACGACAACGAATCAATCTGTAACCCTACAGCTTAATGATGACGATAATAATGATGGCTTTGGTAACGCCAACAAGCAAATAATAATCGACTTAGTATTTGGTATCAGTCAGAATGAACGATCTGAGATGCCAACTGAATAAAGAAACAACTACTATGTCATATATATATATATATATATATATATATATGTTATATGTATCTATGTATATGTATATAGACATAGATATAGTATGGCTGTGTGCACATTTTTGCTTCTATCAAACTCATCGCATCGTAGACTTAGTATTATAATGAAAACACCAGCTGAACAAACCTACTCCTATTTACGTATAATAAGTAAAGTAAAGATATTCCGTAAATTATAAGTACACGCACGCATTTCGATCCACCGGAATCTCATTATGCATTAAACACATTGCTTATCATCAACATACTCTGCACAGATAAACACACACGACCATACACGCACGTCTACACTCAACCAACTAACTCTTAAAGTCTTTCGGATAAGCACAGCAGGTCATCTATAGCAACCCGTAATCGTTATTCCTTGAAAATTCCAACGTATGCTCAGGTGTGTTTGTCATCACTGCCACAAATTTAATGAGAATTTGTTATTTATTCATGACAAACGCTCGTACTTACTATATAACCGATCAAATACAATATGTTTATAAAGTATATTCAACATAAAAATAAAAGTTATTCACAAAGAAAATAGAAAAAGGCAATAAGAAGAAGAATACGTCATAAAAATAAGAATTTTACTAGTCACACCGTACGTCTGGCAAATAACTTTGCAGCATGTATAATATAGAAAGATTTTTCTATATACATATATATATATGTGTATATACATATATATATGTATATATGTATATTATTACCTCATTATTATATTTACTGAATATTTATCGAAAAATTCCAACTTTTGGTATCGTATGCTATTTAGTACAAAACTAAAGTAGAAAAAAACAACAACAAATTAAAACTTTCTAGTCGGACAAGGCGCACAGCTAAACGCCCTACATAACAGTGCCTAATACAATCCATTTATCTATTCTTCATGAACTACCAAAAACTACACGCGTACGCATCAAAACTTAGTCCCTAAAGTCGCTTATGTTCGGTAAAAGTACAGCAGCGTATAGATAACAGTAAATTTCTATGTTAAAGCATAATTTTGGAACAATTTTGAATGTACGACCTTGTTGCCGTATTGAGGGTTAATTTTGTTTTTTTCGAGAACGATTACTAGGAACTGTGTTAAGAATTTGTGCTTCCATTGGTTGCCAGGCAAAATAGAGTCTTCTGTGACGTATTGTGACTGGGGATGAAAAGTGGATCTACCACGACAATCCCAAGCGTAGAAAGTCGTGGCCATAAAGTTTGACTGTGCATATGGTGTGATCAGCGTGGTGTAGTATATTACGCGCTGCTAAAACCGTATGGAACTGTTACTGCAGATGTCTACCAATATCAACTGAACAATTTGAGCAATGTATTGTCGCAAATAATCAACAATAGCGGTTAACAGACGCAAAGCTATCTCCTTGCATGACACCGCTCGGCCACACGTTGCAAGAGTTATCAAGAAAACATTGTTGCAGCTCGAATGGGAATTTCTGCCTCACCCAGCACACCCGCGAGCGTGGCTTGGCTGTCACGCGGTTTCGAAATGCTCAAGAACTGAGACACTGGATCGATGATTGGATCCCTGCCAAATCAGTGTCGTTCTGTCAACACAGTATTGCCATGTTGCCAGAAAGATGGGAGAAACTTGTAGAAAACGATGGAAAATATTTTGATTAACATACAATCGATCATTACGCGCTGCTATTTTCGCACAGTGCCTGTGAAATTATTATTTCTAGTAAGTAAACAGTCGATATATTTTAAACTTTTCGTTGCTTTTGCGAGCAAGTGTGTGTGTGTGTGTGTGTGTGTGCAAGGTCCCTAATTGACTTGACTGTCACTGGTAGATATTGATAGTTGTCCGGGACACTCTTCGTCTTCAACCCGTTCTCGGCCTTCTTTGAACCATTTATATCCTTTGTGAACGTTTGCTTCCGAGAGAGTCTGCTCGCCGAAAGCCTTTTCCGATATCCTACAAGTTTTAGCACAAGAAATTTCATTTTGTAAGCAACATTTAATGCAACTCCTTCGCTCAACACACCCACACATTGTACAATTCGGAAAAGTTAACTTTTTTGTGCCGTACAAAATTAAGCGCAGCTAAAACACTAACTGTCGTTTATTTTGTAAAATCTGGCACCGCTGACTGTTAAAGTGCTACTTAACTTGAATATCGGTCTCAATTTTTGAAAACAATAATCGACTGTACTATTACTTCACCGCTTAAAGTCGAAATCTTAGATTATATCGGGATCTAGGTAGGCAATCATTTCAGTCATGACTTTTAACAACAATGACTTTTCACGTACGTTTTCAATTTTTACAGTTGCGTAACAAGTGACGCCAAATATGTACAGTATACGATGTAGTATGTATGCGATACGAGATACAATCGCTACGTTACACTATTTTGCAATCAAATATCACACAACAAATTTCAGCAAATATTGTATATAAATAGATTTCCCTCACGTCGAACAGAATTGATTTCTTGTTTCAAGCTATCTTTAAAAAATCACTTTTCCTTATATAAATTACATTATACGATATATAGCATATGGCATATGTGGCTTTCATGCAAATACATGCATATACAGGAGCAATCTTCCGATGCATTGGCTTTCCTCCCGAATATTTTATTAAACGTATTTTTGAGTGATTGATGCCATACTTCAATATTAATTTTGTCGTCATTTCGCTATCCTTACAAAAACGTTGATAAACGTTATTGACTTACAATTTTACTTTAAACTCGTTCAAATTAAAGTTTCTTTATTCGTTCCACATTCTTGGGTTGCATTCTTTCTTACCCTAATATTTAAATTTCATTTGACTATTTTTTTCTTTCTTAGTCTTTCTCCTATTTAGAAATTGACTTACAGACATCGATTTATCTCTACAAATATAAATATATTCCTCATTTGTTGTATCATTGAAGAAAATTTGTAAGGAATTTGCTAAAAATTTATGCGTGTGTATGCGTTCGTATTTAGTAACTTAGAAACCAACGTTAGGAGTAACAGCATAGCTTACATTGAAAGTCAAAATTTTCTTTTAAAACAAGTAAAACCCACCATTAAATACTCTATGTCACCGTCCTGGGATCAAAACATGCCAGTGTATCAAACTTCATAAAAATCTGAGGGTGACGGACAGACAAGCTTAAAACGATTCAGAATCACTTTCTGAATTACTGAATTAGAATAGCAAGTGGGATTCTCTTCAGTTCTTCTGGATGCCGCATACTCTCGCACAAAATTTACGAACCCTTGTACCGCAAGTGATGCATGATCTAATAATTCCTAATGGAAAGTTATACTTTTACGCAGCCTTGTAATGAAAAAATGCCTTAGAGGGCCGAAGTTGGATATAAATTTGTTACGTCTTATAAATCTAGAGATTTAGTTTCCACAAGAAGGTTATACGTCCTTGTATTTGAAACAAACAAACTGAACATCGAGGACATTTGGATCCAACAAGACAGTCGAATATACTACTCCATGTACTAATGGCAATTATCGTTGCAGGTATCAGTAAACACGTCAACATTTTTGATACGGAAATTCAGTCTTACATGTTTCCGCACTACTTGAATATTGCTTTTTATTTCCTCTTCTAATAATTTCTTAGATTCAAGCCGATCGTTGCATGGCAAATACTAAAAACATATAGCGTAACAAGTTTATTAATTAAATAAATTAAGAAAGCTATGCTTCCATTAGTCTACAGTTGAACCAACACATACAATGCACATGTGTTTGCATCAAGTGTAGTTCTTTAGTTAGTTAGTTAGTTAGTAGTAAATGCAATATAAGAATCATTGTACAGTGCCACGCTGAGCTTGCAAACAAACTAAGTGAGGTTAAACTTGTTGATGGTAGTAAAAAAATCCTAATTAAATGCATAGATTAAATCAACAGAAAAAATCATATTATGAAAGGCATGAATGGCACAAACAAGTGGCGGCACCGTCGACGAGAAACTCTTCAAATCGCTAACTAATTCGTACGCGGATACTCAAGTGGCTATACTCTGAACTTATCCATAAAAAGAAGTTCTATGATGAAATGGAATACTGCGCACAGATGATTGATTGCCTTACCATGTCCTTGAAATGCTAAGAATACGGTCACAACGCCAAAGCTTTGCCAAAGCTTTGTAAAAGTAATCTTTTTGGAGGCAAACGCATATGGACATGAGGGCCCTTTAACCAGAGAAGAGCAATAAGAGAAATCGGTTTTGTACAGGATATCAAGCACAATGGTGGCATTTATTGGTCTCCCAAGATAAAAGCGAAAATTGCAACAACATCGGAAAATGGTTTCCATAGACGTACGTATTCAGAAAAATTCAATACTCTATTCCGAATCTATGCATTACCAGTATGCAGCAACTTCCATACTAATTTGTACAACACGGCATATGCAATTGGTGGTGTAATGCCTCTTCAACCATTTACTGACTTCAGTTACCTACCATCGCAATCTACTCTCGCAATATATGCAGCGATTATAACGAGAAGAAAGAGACGAAATATACTCAATAAGGTTGTAGAGATGCGAAATAGCGCGAGACGTGGCCCAGGGTGGGATTAGGCACCTGCAGACTTATGCACAACGTAAAGACATGAGCGGCAAGGAAACACGGTTATGTTGACTTTTACCTCACACAAATTGGCTGTTTGAGGTAATGTCTGCATGAAATGCGGGGTAACAGCGCATCATTTTTCTAGGAATGGATCGAGTGAAATTGCTGAATATATAATGAATGATTTAGCGACCAAGATTCGCTGCTTAAATCGACCTTATAAATAAAACTGCAGAAAGGAATCTTGACAATGGACAACCTAGCAAGGTCAGAACTCAAGTAATAGGCTAACGCCATTCTTCCAATGTTAATATTAGTACTTGAGGTTGCTTTCGGTAGAAGTATCGTCAGATATTTGGAAAGAATTTTAGTGAAGTGAAAGTTCAACATTGACTTGAAGCTTTTAAAACTTTCATTCTCTTAAAAAATAAAAGTCATTTATATAGTTTGTATATATGTACAAGTTATTGATTTTCTAATGATAAAATCTTATGGAATGCTTGCCGTATTCTAACGCTATTTTTCATCCTAATTTGATTCGTTTAAGCCCTTTAGTTGTGTTGAAATATTAACACACAACAAAGAGAAATTAAATCAAAGAGCTCTGCAGCGTATATAGGTAAAGTATCAACAAGTTTTTTGTTTCCTAAAAGATTATTAACATATTGTAAACAATATTTATGTCAGGACAACAACGACATTTATAAGCCGCTTTAAATGCTACACATGTATATGTATATATAGATATATGTATATGTATAAACAGATAAAGATGTGAATGTATTATATTTACTTATATTTATGAAACAAGCCGCTTGTAGCAAGTTGCTTTTAATATTTAATACTCACTTAAGCTTAATACAATGTTGGTTGAATTTCAAAGTGACTGAAGGGATTTTCTACGGATATGCATAACAATATTCTTACGTGCGAATGAACGTGTTAACGTTATATTGCCTTAATAATTTTGGGGCTATAATTGAAATTTTAAGACAAGAGATAAAACCACAAAAAGCCAACAAACGTATATATGTATGTATAGAAAAGCAGCTGTCGAGCGATAAATGCACATGAACCAAGTAAATAATGTTGCGAATTATAATGTATACGTATACACATCCAACTAGTATTTACAGATATGCACATATAAGCAAATATGTAAATTTTATATACACAATATATATATATATATATATATAATATATACTCAATGTATATATATATTCATATGGAGGAAAGTCAACTATGAAAACAAAGACATCATAGCGCACGCACACATATATGCATAACCAAGCCTATACAAATAAATCTTTATGGTAATGATTTCCCTTAAACTTTTATATAAAATATTTTAACGACAGCTATAGATATGCGCTCAAATGAAGACATAAGTTCATAAAGCTGAAAACAGCAGAAAAGCAAAAAAAAAATAAAAAAGAAACAGAAAACAGAAAACAGAAAACACAACTTTACGAGTAATTTTTCCGTTTCCGTTTAGCTGTAAACTGTTTTATTATAAGTCTTCGTGTATTCAGCTTATAAAATATGTAAATATATGTCGAATTAATAAAATGAGAAAAAGAAAACTATGCCTTCGAACAAAATTTGAATTCTTTCTTATAAGCAAAATATTTTTCAATTTGTTTAAGTCTATCTCAATTCATTGCCTTCGCATCCGTACATATAAATAAACAAATTTAAGTTACGAACGGACCGCTTAAACATCATATGAATAAACTTATACAGTCAAACTATTCCTAATGCTAATTTTCGTCTTTTAGAATATGACACAATTCTACGAAGTATTCGAAAAACAACTCCCTTCTTCTATGATGAAAATTTGCCTTTGCAGGAGTAAGTATCATAGGATCATATGATATCATCCCAGGATATCAAAGATGAAATTTTGTTGTCTTGCGTCTGTTACAAGTAATAGAAGATGGAAATGCAACTACCATGTGCTCACTGTTGTGTCAATTCATTAATCAATTCGTAGGATGCTTAAGAATTTTTTGTCTCACGTAATCTTTATTTTTATTATTTTAAATCAAGATCGAAGCTTTTTTGAGAACTCGCCTTGTTGTTTGTATGGCCACAATTGCAACTCGCCAATGGATCTTAAAGAAGTCTTCTTCTCCAATTTGAAATTGTAGGAAAATTCTCAGACTAAAGCACATTTTTTCTGAATGCCTTAACTGTTCCTTTATTGGAAGTATTGTATTTGGAACAACTAATCCTATGGACAGCCTGAAGTCAGCTGCAGAACAAAGTATCAATACAATGTATTACTTTATTGAAACTACTGGACTTAGTATCTAATTGTCTTCTCTAAAATAGAGGCGACGTTTTCTTTTTAGTCGAAGAATTTATTTATGGTCTCCTACCTATTGGAAAACGATAATTGCGGTATGAGAAGTGCAAATTTTTCTATAGCTCAGAGAGTCGATTTTTCCACCCAAGTCGGGGGAGTTCAAAATTGAAAAGACTTGCGCTCGTACAATTTCAATCTGCCTTTCCCTGAAACAACGGTCTTCAATCCAAGCGCACCTTAACTTAACCAACTGCAAGTTCTTAATAGCATGCTCTCGCAAAACTCGTTGGATTTTTTTAATTGGTTCACTTGAACGCATTTTATAGTTGATCTTTAACAGATTTGTTTCGGGAAATCATTTGTTTTTTTCAGCCCTCTTTTTTTTACATAAACAAACACTGATAGAGGGAATTCGATTACCAACATGTAACGAAAAGACTATATGTTAGCTTAGTACGACCTACAGTGGAATATGACTCGGTAATGTAACGGCACCTTCGTATCGTTATCATGTTAATACTATTAAATCTTGACAGAAGGAGTTTCTGCTTTTTGCGCTAAGAAATTTAGATCGAGATATGTTCGTTCAGTACCGCGTGAAAATATGCTACTACTTATATATCTTTGCCGTGACTCGAGGAACGTAGGATCGTAGGATAGTCTTAGGCATTACATCCCTGCTAAAGTTGATAAATGGTGTCATTGAGTCGCCTGTTTTGTTAAGCGACATGAACTTCATTGCTCTTATCCGGCCAACAAGCAATTTGCTTTTATAAAACTTAGCCATTGCACATTCAACTATGTGCACTTTTCAACTCTCTGTAAAAACGTAAATGACGTTTATAAACCAATCTCATTATCGGACATCCGTACATGGTTCCATTATAGTTGCTCTTTTTAGTACCTACGTATTAAAATAATATTTAAAATTTTTTTATTGAGCTGCGCTCCATCCACATCTTAAATGAAGTGCACTCTAAATCGATGTATTTCAGTTATTGAGTGTGTGGGTGAGCTATGTGAATTTGTCAGCTTATTTTTGCTTATTCTTGCAGGTATATACAAATTTCGTTGCTTTAGGATCTCTTTTGCTTTAATTGTAACTAGGTTAAGCCTTCCAACTTAAATATTGTATAGTCCAGCTGAATCTGCAGTGTCGCTGAATTCTGTACATATATAAATAAATATATGGAAATAAATAAAAATGATTGTCTCCCAAGTTTACTTATACTCTGGCATTTGGCGTTGAATGCTTAAGAAATTAGGAGTGAGAGCGAATTTAATGTTTCATTGCTTGCATCGACGACATGCGTATAAACAAAATTATAAACGATGCTTTTAGAAAGATTTTTCCGGTTTTGTGTAATCGAAAGTCAAACGAAAAAAAAAAAACATTTTGATAAATAAATAATAAATGCGTTTACAAAGAGTAGCGAAAAAAAGGGTAATAACACAAACGAACACAAAAACAAATGTACAGTAAAATGTCTGGTGCTTCAATGTACACTTTCTTTTTTCCCATGGAAACAAGGAAAACAATTAATAATAAATTGTTTATTAATTAAATGTATAAAAATCAACCAAAACATAAACATTTCTAAGTTAGCAAATGTCAGTGAAATGAAGAATTAGTAAGCGCAGTTAATTTTTGACTAAACGTATGAGTGACGTAAAGTTAAAGTTTAAAAACCGTGTGATTTCAGTATCAATTGTCAGAAGGACAAATAAGGATAGTTCTTAAGAATTTTCGACGTACGGCTAAGCAGGATAACGTGGCAGAAACTTAAAGGTCGACTGCTATATAAAAATGGGGAGATCGGCAGCAACTTTCCTACCATTTCCCGTTGGTGATGACTATATGCAGCTATATGTTTACATTGTGATCTCTCACTGGTCATAAAAGCATATTACCGATTTTGCTTGCTATCGTTGTTATCAGTTTATATCGAATTTTTACGTTGCGAACCGATGGCTATAACGAAATTTTTCAGTATCAGCATATTGCTAAACAAAGGTCTCTTAATTTTTATAAATGAAAAATTGTCATCATACTACAAGAAACTATAATTCGTAATGACCGTTTGACCAGTCACGAGTCATACGTGCTTGTGGCAATGGTTTCTTCTCAATGTTTTTACCATTTTGTGTTAAACTTATGCACAAGAAAATTCTTGATTATCACCATAGGCAGACACAGGCCGACATCTACGACAAACTTTTCTCAGACTGACGGATGGATGAACGGGGACAACGGAGATATGACCAACCATACAGGCGCTGGCGAAAGCTGAACAAATCCTTACAATATCTGCAATGGCTTTTTTCCTTTTTTTTTGCGAAGACGTGAACTAGTCTAAGATAATGTAAGGAGAAAACTAAGCCCTATAACTTTATATTATATAATATATCGAGCAGGCGCCAGCACAAATTAGGTCCGCGGCCTTGCCGAATCATCTCTTTCTTTTAAACAAAAGTAAAAAAAAAAAATTAGTTAAGAAAATTATATACGACAGAGGGGTGGATCTTCTATCACCTATCCGGTTTTACCCGAAAGAAAAATCGAGAAAGGAGATAATATTCCGGTACTCCACAATATTATATGGGCGTCAGCGGTTTCCTTTGTCTTCTTCACACAGACACTGTAGGACCAACAATAGTATGTATTTGGGAAATACCTGAGCCATACCTGTGGTAGTGTATGAGGCTTGCTATAGTCTTGCTCTTTGGCCGATTTTGCAGAGTTTAAAAACGGACGGACAGACTGATCTTCATGGACAATATAATCGTGTCATGGAATACTTGGTTTCGTGCATTGAGGGTCAAACAAAAATTGCGATTGTACGAAAAAACCTTTTGAAGTCCATCCGGGTCAATTTGTACAATCATTTTTTTTTTTTTTTCTTTTATCGATTGTAAAATGTATTAAAATATAGAAAAAAAAACTTAAAATTCAAGAAAACACAGACAGCGCACCGCCTCAGCAATAACAAAAGTGAGAATTACCGCATTAACCGAAAACGACTGTAATGAAGAACAATAGTTGGGAATGCCGTTCACAAGACCTTTCTTCTAAAATGGACACGAACCCACATATACTAGAAAGTACAGTTTACACACGCCTTACTGCAGTAGGGATCGAACCATGACCCCACCGACTGGGTATCGAATGTCCTAACCATTAGACCACACGGTAGACCGCTGCCGCAATAGCAATTGCGATTTATCTTTTTACAGTTAGAAAGAAAAGAAAAAAACACTTTGAAATTTTAAAAATGGGAAAACATGTGCGAAGTGATTAGTTGAGAACGACAACAGCTTACAAAGCAACTTTGTTGTCATTATGTAACAATAACGAAAACAAAACAAAAGATTGCATTTATTTTCCGCAAATTAAAAATAATGCACCAAGCGATCAGGTTTCGAACCCGCGCCCTCTAACATTATGAAAGAATTTTTGCGCTCGCATTATCTATTGGACCTAATCATTAAATTATTTGTAAACAACAAGGAAGGGAATTAATTATATATGGCTTTATTTGAGCCTTCGTCTTAACAAAGATTAAGGAGAGGAAACAAAAAACCTAAACTTTCATATTCCAAAATATTGGATGAGTGCGAGTGATTTTATCGATTTTTGTAGAACATATGCGTACTTTATGCGTGATGAGTAAAAAACTTAGAAAACAAAAGTGTTCTTCTTAACTTAAATTGCTTTGAAGACGGACCTCTTAACCGATTCGCCCCCATTTTCGATAAGAAGGTGCAGGCAAGAATTTCCAGTGTCAGCGCCAAACTTGAACCCGCGATGCAAGAGAACTTTTACAATCGATTCAAACTTCGATACCGCAATAAGCAATGTAAACACTTTACAGCGACACTGCATCGCCTTCTGGATGCTGGAAACGTTTCAACGAAATAAATACGCCACTAACTTTCAGTAGTAGATGTAAAAATAAATCGCCTTTGATGAAATCGAAAAGTTCTTATGCATAAGAAGGTGCTACTGTTTGAATTGTAATATTGCAATACAAAGAAATTTATTGCTACAATGATAAAAACATCCCTAACGTATTTATTGAGTGATAAAAAATCATGGACATTTTTGGCTAATAAGGCGAGTCTTTCTTTACCAATTTTCAGCGATTCTCTTATGAATTTGAAAACCAAAAAAATAATCGGATAATAATAGGACTATAAGGCCGTATGTTGTGTTCATAAAGGACAAGGAGGCAACTTATGTACATGTATCTGATGTATGAAATAATTTTTTTTTCTTTTTGATAATTTTATTATATTTTATATTGATATTTAAACAGAATATTTTGTTTTTATATACAAACTATATAGAAATTCATATCATTTTCATGTATTCACCTGAACTTGCTTTGCATTATTATTATATAAGATAGACGTCCACATTGCCGAGTATGTGCGTGTATGCTTAATATAATATTCGTAATAATATACAATTTATGATACAAGGTATATATAATCCTGCATAATATTTGAAAATCCTTGCAGCCGTATACTTGGAATCCTCAACACTATAATGAAATGAAAATTTATGCATTAAATTTATGGTGATTTTAATGAAAGAGTACGCGGCGACATCAAGTCGTAATATGTTTCTTTCTTTTTTTGTCTCCTTTTTTTCCTTTTAAATATTTCTTATTTTCTTTTACTTTATATTGCTTACTGGGTAAATGAATTGCCTGAGTACACTGTTAAACTCCTAACTCTTAAAAAACGATAGTGACACTATGTAGCTGGTATCTTAAGAACAAGTGAAAGTTACTGAAAGAAAATAAAGTTGAATAAAATGAATAATTTAAGAGAAAATTGTAACAATTAAAGTGGACATTAAAAGGAAAATCTTCTCAACAAAAGCGAAGATAGAAAGAAGACTTCTTAGCCCTATCGCACTAAGTAACATCTTTGTTTCTTTGAAGGACGATGACCACGAAATGCCTCGATTCCCCCATTACCTGATACATGCAAAAATTGGGAAAAAGTGCTAGTAACGATTCGCTTTCGCATTGTAACGGGCCAAGAACATCTATTAAATGCAAAAACTCAATGATTAAACAAATATTCATCATATATATATATATGATATATGATGTATAATCATCAGCTAAGTCATATACTAAAACTAAGCTTATTGGGTAAACTTAATGATATACATGTATGTCTATGTAACCTTTTATTGTTAAAACATTTTTCTTGTATCAAATATCCCTTCTACTTAAAGATAAACTTTATAGGAGTAAGTCTACAAAGTCTTGATCCTAATCCACCGTACAATTAATTCCAAAGACTCGAATATGACGTCATTTAAAACTAACACATTTTAAATTATTTAGCACATTTAGCAGGGGAAGCCTACGTGTATAACGTGTTTAAACAGTAGTCAGCATACAAAATATATTTGTATCTTATCCTAATTTCCTCCAGTGAGGTTTTACAGTTTTGCTATTCTCTTTCTATTGCGTGACCTCAATCCCTTCAAATTAGCGACCCATCGCAGACTCCACGTCTTTTTTTAAGTTTCAAAAAATCTAATAATTTAAAGTAACGAAATCGGACAACTAGAGTGCATGGGGCAACAATGCGAACTTTAACTTATTCAAAAGAAACTAAAGGCTTTAATCTTACCTGTAGATGCCCCAGTAAATAATATAGATTAAGGCATCTATGCTTCGTTAATGATCACGATTCGATAACCAAAAAAGAGAAATTTAGTTTAATTGCTTCGAAGTATTGCAGTACACATTAGATTGAAATCATTTTGCGGCACTTTCCTTGTCCAGTTGTATCTCTCCCTCTCTTATCCAAATGTTCAGATAATACACGATATGCAGCATGTTTTAGAATACCTATCATATCTATTCTATTTGCTAGCTGAGATGCTTTGAGCAGTGGTCGTCTCCTTCACCATGTCCGGCCGTATTCGATCAACACATTGTTCGAACGTTCACAATCAATGCCTTGTAAATGGATTTCGAATTTTACGTTAATTAAGAAGGGATTCCTTATATTGCATCGCTAATGCGTATTTCTCGGTGTTACAACCGCAATAATTTATCTAGTAGAATATCATCGTTCAAAGTGGATACGAAGAAATGCTTAATTAATTTCTATTTTTAATTTAATTCGTAAATATAACAGAAGCGATATTAAAATTCTTTCTCTCTCATAGATTAAAAACATTGTCTTTGAGAGCAACAAAAACCATAACTCCGTCCCTACTGTTCTATTACGTATATATATATATATATATATATGTATGTATGTATGTATGTATGTATATATGTATATGTGTATGAGTTAATATGCTTGTTTCCTCTGTTACGTTTAGTAGTAATTCCTATCTATATACGCCTTGAGTTCACTTTGTTTGTGCACAACAATGAAATCAACGAGTTTCATGTTTAACAGTAAAGTCGTTGATTTTATTGCTGGAGCATTTGGATTTGTTGTCGTCCTGTGTACGAGTATAGCAGGTATTTGAAAGCCACAAGTGCTATATTGTAAACATCCATCCTACGGCAGACATAAGTAAAGAAAATGTTTTCTACAAGTTGTAATGTTTTTCAATCCGCTATACTTAAAATATCCGGGGGATATATTAAGTTTGTCATATGTTTGCAGCGCTTGTCAAAACCATCAATGTACATACACATATATTTTTACTTAACGGCTGATGAGTTCGAAATGCTTACGCGGTTTGTCCCTTTACTGAAATCAAGGCTAAATATCTAAAATTTTATTTCTCAAAACTTGTCTAAGTATAGTCAAGCGGAGATTTTTTAGTAACGCACAAGTTCGCTGCTAATTTGCAAAATTTTCCCTATGATGAGGAAAAAAATGCTTTGTGATCGCTAAGTGGTCATCTTCTTCTTACGTAAGTGGTACACATATGGTTTATGTCCTTTGGATTACTTATATGGTGTACTAATGTGTACTAATGCACCTGGCTTGTGTAAATTACATAAAGTATATTGACCTTAGCGTTGTTTTTGCATTTTATTATCCTTCCTATTACGTATAGGGTGTCGCAAAATTTACGGAAGATTTAGATAAAATGGAAAACAGCGTTATGTTCCTTTTAGTTGCAAGTTTTTTATTGAATCATAATGCCTATAGAATGGGGTTAGGATAGGTCTGAAACAGCACATCGCACAAATCGTCTGTAGGGCTTTGTTGATCACAGGGTCTCATGTCTCATGCAGTAATGGAATTGTTTCAAGTAATGTATGACATGTAGCACCGTCTTGTTGATTCAGTTTAGGCAGAAAAAACCGGTTTATCAGAGCACGACATCGGGCACCAGCAGCAATCCTTGCTCGATCAACGCAATTTTCGAAGAAGTACGACCAAACTTTCATGATTTTTAAGATATTGTTCAACGCGTTGGTCTCTCGTGCAATACTTCATTTTTACTATCCCTAAACTGTCAGCGATCAAACTGTGTTTTTTTTCTTGGGTTGCCAACACGTTGCTGCACAAATGGCGGCAAATTCAAATCTGACGTAAATCTTGGACCACCCTATATATATGTCTATATTTATACAATTGTTTATATGATTTTTAATTATATAAATAATTTAGTTAAGAGGTGAATCACATCTGACTTATATATTATAATAGCATTATCTTATCGGTTACACTAAAATTACGCAATAAGCAATTCATGTCGATGTTGTGCACTCCTTTTTTTCTTTTCTTCTATATGGAACTCAAATGAAATTTTTCTTTTGCGTTATCACCACACCACTTGCCTTCTGATTAAAGCATATTAAGTTTGCGCAGATATATGCAGCACTTCAAAGGATCTGCGATAAAGCTAAACTTTTACTTTAAACAATCGTTTTAAAATTATTTTATAAATCGATTATATTATGTCGGTCCGTTAGCTTATCTGATGTTGGTTCATGTATCATATTTTTGGGTAACTGGATGAACTCATGGTTCACTTTGCCCAAAAATGGCGCTACTGACATGGTTTATGCAAATCGAGGTACTCGTTAAAATTAGAGCCCGTAATTCTCAACGGATGATATAATTCATAATTTTTCCGACAGCGAGACAATTTCCTAAGAATATAGTGCCTGCTGGATCGAGACGGAACACTTATATTCAATTAATCAAGTAAAACCGGAACCATTCAACAATTCAATAATAAAGGATACAAAGAGGCCAAGTCCGTTTTTTCAGAAGACGCATTCGTAGATTAAAAGAGACGTCTGAGCAGATTTGCTTTACGTACCGCCTCTATCCTAATCAAAAGAGATTACTTGATTAAAAAGATCTGATTGACCGGTAATCCAGACCCTTCCTTTCCACGATAACGTAACAGGAAGTGAACATCAGCCAGTCCGCTAGAATTTCGTTAAAGAGGAATATCAGCATTCTCCCTATTCTTTAGATTTTATGATACGTTTAACCGGCAGTGAGAGTTAATGAGCAGTGGAGTGTGGCTAGTTATCCCTTTATCAGTCGAACATTCACTATAGTTCGGGCACAAGGCAATCGTAGTTAAATTATAATATACTGCACTGGGGATTGGACACGGGTATGCTAAGCTGCCAGTCGTGCCTCTTAACTACCAGGCTAGGCGGTAACACCATGTTAGGTATATCGAACATAATCAACAAAATAAATCTCAAGTTCAGTGACTTAGTGTAAAAATCCGCCTTACAAGAATAGAGAAACCGAGTCTACCTCCCTGCTAACGTGATAAACTGACGATGCAATTAATTTGAATAACTTTTTCCCTTTATCTAAAACATGTCGGTCTCAATTTTGCCCAATTTTTTCACATGAACACGAGATGCAATAATATAACGATATGTAAATTGAAGGAAACACTACATGGCCAAACACCGGACCAACGGTCAAACATATCGAAAGACATGCTTAAATCGATTTAGGAATGACTCAAAAAATGATTCCTAATAAATTAATTCAATAAGATGTCAGTCAGTCTACGCCTTTTCCATATTGCATACATCGTACACGTTCATACATAAAGCCACGTACGCTTACCGCAAGTGCTGTGTGGTATAAAACCGGACGAATTTTTGAAAACAATCTGGTGTGTTGTTTCATTATTTGTCTGTAAGCAAAACGAAGAGTTTATGTAACAGTTTGACTTTTTTGTTTTTTCTCTTAATTTTCATGCATTTGTGTTTCAGAAACGATATTATTTTCAAGGTCAAATAGTATTTTGGGAAAACTCCAAGCAAACGAATATTTAATAGCCACCATGAAGACTTGATTCTATACCTACAACTTATTATCCATTTTGTCCATGCGTGTACATATAAATTATGGGATAATCTTTCAATCTAATAATTAATTGCCGATCTGTTGATTGAGCGTATTTTTAATTTTTTATAGGTGATTGCAAAGCAATCAAAGGAAACTTTTAACGCTTATGTTAAATAAGTTTTCTCTTGGTCTTGTAAAATGAATCTGTACTGAAAGCAAACATCATATAATGGGATAGCTGAACATGCATCCGTTAACATTTTCGTATCGAACTAAATGCTTTCGTACATGCATAATTAAATTGCCTGACAATGTTTGACACCATAAAAGATTAAATGCTACTTATGTCTGGCCGTTACACGCGAATTGATAAAACTAACACATATTATCGTGCAGTGGGGGCTTATTGAAAAAAAAAACCCCATAGCGCTTAATATTATACGTAGAAAAGAAGAAGCAAACAAAAAATAACAAAAGTATAATTGAGGTCATGCATTGTTATTCTCGAATAAGGACACCTTAATGTGTTATGCCAGCAGCTAACATTGGCAACTATTGCTTGCTGGTCTGCCAGTTGAGCCTTGTTGTATATGCTTTTCTATGTATATATATATATATATATATATATAGGCATATCTATACATATATAGTAGAAAAACAAAAACACAAGGAGTACTTAAGATTGCGCACTTAAATCGTATAATAATTTCAGTGTTTTCATTACAAGGCGCGAGAGAAACAGAAGAGGGAGGACAGAATTAAAAGCCTCTTAGCCGAAATGCACTTTTGTGTGGCTTACAATGCACAATGATCCTCAAATCACGATACCAAAATTAAATGTTATCGCAACGTACATACGTAAATATCTGGCAGGCTGACAAACAAGCATATGCATGTTACATACCATCAGTGTTTGTGGTAGTAAAATATATCTGATTCTTTGTATGCGTGTGTATATGCTGTTATATGTCTGTGTGTTTGTGTTTGCGTATGTTTCCGTGAAAGGACGTAGTATTTAAACTCCCATAGTCATGCATATTTACTGTGCGAGATGCCACGCCAAACGTGCTGTTTGCTTGGTTGTTGCTAATGTCTTAACAATGAGTTCGCATCACAAACATAACATAGGCAGAAAATCAAGTAAGAAAACGGAAGGGTTTGTAGTTTTCAATTCATAAAACGGGAAAAAATCATACCTAGAAAGTGTGATTCTGTGGCTTTTCGAATATGCTGCATACTTACACTATTATACAATACTTTATATACATATATATTGGCTTATATACCAAATGCATGTGTGTTAGCTACTTTTGCCAGATAATAAATCCTTAAATTCTCTAACTTGTACGGTACGTACACAGTGACAGTTTTATTGCTCAATCTACATGCACTTGGCCACATTTTCCGTTTTGTTACCATTACCACTACCACATGCATAACTGCACAGCTTGCAACGAAACAGATGCAATTTTATTTAAAATCCAAGTTTATTCCCATACTTTGTTTCCATTAAAATAAATCCTGAAATAGAAAAAAATGCTTATTAGAAACGTTTTCGATTCGATTTAGTTATTTTTATATATATCCATTCGCCTCTCTCTCTCTCTCTCTCTCTCTCTCCATCCTAATTTCAAATCGTCTATTGGACTTCGCCGTCAAAAAACTATAAAGTTGATTTAGTTTATATTAGTCAGTTGCAATATGGGCATAGTCCTGTAACCGTATCGTATTTATAACTGAGAGCAAATCTCTACAACTCTCCCACTATGGAGCCTCATTTTCAATTGCTTTTTTTGTTCCACTTGCTTATAATTTTTCAATTTACTTGAGTTCTTCATTTACTTATATTTAACAAATTGTTTGGAATTTTTTTAACGGAAATTGAATTACGGTCTCAGTCTTGCATATGCTAGCGTTCATTTTCTCATTACAATCATCCTGTTGGTCGCGAAAAACTTTAAAGTCCACGTTAAGTAAACACATTATAATGATTTCAGGCCAGTAATGGCCAGTAAAGATTAATATTACAGCTGCATGATAATTGCGTCTATGTTTGGCATGAGTTTATTGCGTATTTTGCGAGGAAGACTTAATCTTCCATGGCCAGTAGATCGAATTGATTTCCCAACCAAAATCATATGACTATTTTTTTCGATATAAAGACCTGAAGTTTTTGAAAATCTACTCATGTCAAAATAGAGAACCGTTTGCCTTGAAAAAACAATTTACAGTGATTAACCTGATTTTTGGTCCCAAAGAGTCACGTAACTAGCGAAGATAAAGCAAATTATCGCATGCAGTATAATTATGTCCATGAATATTGATCGTTCAGTCATTCTTTCTCTGCTACGATGTGAATCAAGTCATAAAAAGGAGCAACATGACAACGCATCATATCACATAGCTGATAAGAGCATTGAATTGTTAAGACAAAGTTCCAACTAAGAGGCGATCGCAATGAAAAGTCTTTCGTGTTCGTCAGTGAATAAGTATTTATATCTTAGTATGAAATCTGGCATAAATATTCCTTATATTTAACTGATTGATTTGCAAACAAGTATTACCCATGCAGTCACTGCCCGTAAGTAAGGCTACGCTATTGCCAATGGACATTCGAGCCACGCACCAAGCTGGAAGGCTACCTTGCATAGACTTCATCTCTTACTTCAATTATAGAAGCGCGAATCATTTATGAGCCGATTTACTATTAATTTTACTTACCTTTGAATAGTCGATATTTGGGGTCCACGATACAGCGTTCAGTGATTTGTTTTTGCTATAACGCTGATTTTTCTTTATGTCATTCATACGTCCTGTGTACTACGAAAATTAAAAAACTATTAAAACCTGGCCGCCTTCTTTGCGGTTGCGATATTTATGTGCCTTCTTTTCATGTCACTCATACGCAACGTTAGTGCGTTAAGGTATTCAGTTAAGAGCCGTTGATCCCTTTGTTGTGTTTGCACAGTGTTTTCATCTTTTTCTACTTGTCAATCATACGCCTCATTACTCTTTATTGAAAATACTCCTCTGCCTTGCTATTCGTATATTTTGCTTTTTTTTTATATCACACACACATATCAAAATTATTTATTCATTACGTCGGACGACAAGTAGTACAGATGTACCCTGCGGCCTATCAGGTATCACTGACGTGTTATTCATAGAAATTTAATTGTTATTTGCAAAGCAATTAAAAACTGCCTTCCAAATTGTATCAGTACGCAATTCGCTTTAAAATGATTAAGGCTTTCCCTAGATGGAGATAAATAAGAAAAATTTGCAGCAATTTTATCATAAACTGTAGCAAACGGTTTTTCTAAGAAGGCATTTACTCAATAGTGGAATTTTCATTCAGTTACTTTTGTGTTTTACTGTGAAACATCATGTGAACAAGTTCTTGGTTTTGTGCTTTTTGTTTTTTGTTCTTTTTTTTTTTGCACATATATGGAATTGTGTAGCAGTGAAATCCTTTGCGGTAATGGTTTTAACCGCGCTCTTACTGCCACTTCTTGTTCTGCTGTTCTCATCGGTTGCTAGCGGTTGTTGCTATTACCGGCTTTTAAGTCTCTTTCACGTTTGTTGCAGAAACAAAAATGAATTCCTTTATTGAAATCTGGTTCCTTTTGTTTTAACGTATTGCTTTGCCAGTTTATAAATTGTTGAGCTCTATATATATATATATATATATATATATATCGAAAGCAAGGGAGAGAGAACTCATACGGTGTTACAAGCCCGAGGGCATTACTGCTCCAATTTTCATTTTACTCGTAAGTGCAGTATGATTCTCCCTTATGCTGATTAATAAATCTGCTATCATACCGAGTAATACACTATTTTGGCTCATAGGTATGCACACAGAATTGCATATTGAATCATTTCGTGCCAATAAATTGACGTAACTGAAATATTTTTGAATACACTTGATGACCTTGACGTCATTTAAAACAAAATTGAAAACTGACTGTAAGTGCTTTGGAAAAAGAAAAGGAACGAAACGCAAACAAAACTTTAATTAATGGTCGTATGGACAAGAGAGCAACATAATTATTGTTACATAATTTTTTTTTTCGGGGTATTTTTTACAAGATAATGTAAGTCTCTCTCGTAATCTCAAGATCAATTCATCACTTGGAAAGTCTTGATAATGAATGTATTCGGCTTCAGAGTCACTTTTTAATGGTCACAAAATCTCCATATTATCAAAACTTAATCAAAATCATCCGATTTATATGTTGTTTGCAAACTTGATAATGATATTGAAATTAAATATCAAGTTATAGGGTACCTATCGATATTAAGCCAATTGACAATAACGTCGGAAACCGGTAACGATTTCTTTCTATTGCTGCCTTATTATACATACCGTTTTGGCATGCAATGTATTTTACGCTTTCCTTTTGTTGCTATGCAATATTTCAATGTTTTTTGTTCTTTACGTTTTCTAACCATAATACCGAACGAATGTCAATTTACTTATAAATATCTCTATATACATTCATATATATATACATATATATCTATGTATATTATCTATGATATGCATATACATACATTATATACATACGTGTATATGAGCGGATGAGATGTTCACATATATGAGGGAGTGATGTGTAAATTCTAAGTGGTTTGTTTGAATTGTATGAACGTTCGTTCAATAAAAATATAATGAAAAAAAAAAACCAGACAAGCAATACATTTTAAATAGAACGTAATGCTAAAGGTGTGTACATAAATAAATCACCCATGATGTTTGAAGGATGTGTTTGTTACGTTACATGCTTCATGTGACACATATTGAATGATGTTCATTGCAAAGGACATCACAACAAGTGCAACAATAATTTTGTATTAAAATACAAACAATAAATTTAATAACGTACACATCAATAAACCACAAGCCACAAACTACGTGAAGTGAATAAATGTCAACCAGAGATCAATATCAATTGCAAAAGTATGTAATTACAATAAAGTATGAGCAGTCCAGGCCAAAATGATATGCAAATCAATATGTAAAGACCTAAAATAACTGAAATAATAACAACAGTTGTTAGCAAACAGCGCTTCGAATAATTTAACCTAAACATTTTGCAAACGAACAAACCTTTTACCGTTTATCAAACGAATATTTTATTCATAATGATAGGAAATAGGATAATATATTGTTTTCAATGTTTTCCATTGTTACAGAGAAATTTTTCAAATTTTTTTTCGCACAAAAGGGCAAAATTAGTGCAAGCACATCAACAAGTCATTAAAGATTTATCTTGAATGTAATAGATATATAAGTGTTCAATTTTCAATGTGAAAATGTGATCGTTAAAATTTTACGCAATAGTATACAAAATAAAGCTTGGAAGTGCTAGACGTTGGAGTGAAAGGCGGTATTTTTCGAAAGTACCAAAAGCCTAAGTTCATATCAAGGCAAACGTTAACACTCGCGTTTGAACACATATGTGTGTATTTTGAACTACGTTAGGGAATACAAGGGCTACTGAGCCACGCCATCAACTCATGCAAAAATGCTTATCTCTCAAAAAAAAAAAAAAAAAAAAATTCCGAACTATTCAGAACAGTCTTATGATTTTATGTGTGCGTGGAAACGTTTCTACTGCAAAACCCACGAGACACTCCTCCTATTGATTGACACGTGTTACAAGCGGTGTCTGACCATCTGCTCGAATGTTACTAACTGTTTGAACGGCTACACTCGTAAGATAAGTCTTTGTGTGAGAAGCCTCACAAAGCGTTATAAACTTTCAATGCAATGCAGAAAAGTAAAAACTTTGCCAGGAAGATGAGAATAGCATCCAACACCTTATAAAATTGGAGATATGTTTTTAAAACATTTCCACTATTTGTTGTCGCTCGGATAATTAACGTCCTATAAATAAAGATACTTACGCCAACTCATAGATATTCCAACTAAATTCTAAATACTATTCAAACTTAAAGCTTGTTAAACAATTGCTAATGTTACATCCGAATCACTATTCCATCTGTGTAAATGAGAACGCTTATAGAAACGTTCGGTAGTAGTGGCATTCTAAGTTCATGAAGCAATCCCTATTATTTTGTCTATTAATTTTCCCTGCTTGCTATTAGTTATAGATCTCTTCCATTCGATGCTTTGTATTTTAAAATGCTTATGCAGTTAACTGAAGGTAAAGACAGTAAGCTTCAATGTTCATCTTCTACTGGTTTATTGAAACACCATCTTCCAATCTTTAAACACTATATATATTTATATATAAGCGGCTTTGAAACTCATCGGAAACTGAATGAAGCTGGTACGGTCTAGCTCAAACAAGGCAATCAATGATTTATAAATTCGAAAATAAAGAATTATAAAATTGATGCAATATTAAAAAAAAATCCAAATCAAATTCTTCCAAGAGCAATAGAAAGTAGAAATGAAACGTATTAAATAATGACGGAAATACTTTAAAGTAAAAAAAAGTAGCACGATAAACTGTCAGTCTACCTATTTGCCTCTGCGAACAACGTATGGCATGTTTTCGACTCTCTATTGTGATCGGTAGTGAGTGTGGATCCGTTACGAGCACCCTCTATCAAAAGATATTTAATTTATTACCGTTTACCACATCCCTTTATCGCTCGGCCATGAACGACAAAGCAACAAACCGATTATTAAACCCATCAACTATATGCTATACATTGACTTAGATAATCCGGATGCGTCGCAAGCACTCGTGATGTGCGAACGAACACTCTAAAGGATGTAGCCGCGCAACAACACTAGTTCATGTCATTTTAAACAACCTCTAGAAAAGCTTTAGTACCTGGAATAACAAAAACTCCCGTCAAATTCATTATACTCTTCAAATGTTGCCTATGGTCAATACTATTTACTTTGCAGATACAGAAAATTCGAACTGATCTGCGGCGGCATCAAAAAAATCCTTAGTTTTTGAATTTCTTGGAAGTAATAAGTTACTCTTCAAGTAAGCGAGTGAGCTAACAAATCGTGTCTACATGTAATGTAATATTCATTAAGCGCCCAAAAGAAGGCAATGATATTTTAAAGCATTTAACTAACAGATTATTACTGCCTCTTAAGGATGAATACAATTTAATAGACGATGTAACGCAGCGTCAATATAAAATTTTCCAGTCAATGCACGGTAATTAAAAAAAAAAAGACCTGAAAATGTTAAGATGTTGTTGGTAAAAATTTATAAACAAATAATTAAATATTTGGTAATTAAATCTCGAAAAATTCAAATGCTTCTGAACAAAATTCCCATTATGGTCAAGAAAGTTTTCGGTCTCGTGAACTACTTGTAGCTATTATATAATAGATACACCGCCGCCTACATATGTATAACATCTTATATTTACATATAAAAACCAGACCCAGATGCGCAGTAAATCACGATCGCATTTCGTAGTTGTGTTGTTTAATTAATCACTAATTTTGTTACATAAGTATATAGTGCTCATGTATGCAGGTATCGAGAATGTAATTATATTTTTGAACAGCATTACAAACACGTCTTTACGTCTTGTGTCTTATTTATTGAAATCACGATTAAAATTAAGCAAAAATTAGTTTTGTTTTGTTTGACGATTGCGAGAACAATATAGTATCATGTGTGCAACAGTGCTTCCGTTTACTTGGCAAGTCTTGTTGTTTATATGTCAGTTGTTGTACACGATGTTCTGCGAAGGTTAAAACAAGGGATCGGTGAAAAACTTATGATCCATCAGGCCTTGAAGAAGGGAAAAGCGCTGATGCTGGGTTAAACGGAGCTTCTGTGACGCTCGAAGAATTACCTCTCTTCGTTAAGCAAATGATGATCCACCATCTTGTTAAGAAATATATATTGTGTACGCATCGCATATTCAGACTATGCTATCCATCCCATGTCTATTATATAAAGTAACGATGATTGCTCATTATTTTAAAAATCTTTGAAAATCGATGCTGCCCCCTCTCTGTATACGGTGTCTTACAATGTTATATCTATATCGTATGATGATGAAAATATCGTATATATGTAATGAATTAACTACAGTCTACTGTTGTCGCCTCCGTATATTATATTTGCATATGTGTCATTTATTCAAAACAAATTTAAAAAAAAGGAAAAATGTGTGTATCATATGCCGATTATGAGAATTTACTCAAGACACCACTTGCTTCAACGCAAGCCGATATAATACCGACCCGAATAATATTCGTCTATGGGTTTGTTTTTAGAAAATTGAAGGTTTTAGAAGAATTCTATAGAATATTATACGTGCGTATGTGTGTGTGTAAACGAGAACAAAAACAACAAAAAATATAATCTTATCTAACGTAACAAAAGAACATTAAAAATTCAATTATGCCAGCATATGTTCACAAAACTTTATTCACTTGTAGAATGAATGAATGTTGAACCTCTTGTTTTTTTTTTTTTTTTTTTTTTGTACTTCCTTCTTTTCTGAAACAGCCAAATATACTTATTGTACTCATTCATTTTCAAAAAAAATAAAAAATACATGTATATATATATATATATATATATATATATATATATATTGTTAATGGCAATGTTCACACCTCAGTGCACAAAACAAAGAAATAATTGTGATAATAATGATACTAAAAAGAAGAAGCAAAGAAATCATTCAACATATCTATTGTTTGCCTATTTGCACCCAAAGCTATTATTGTACCTAATGTCAATGAACATGTATGAATAGGAATTTCTCTCTAAAGATACTGTAAACATTTTGTTAAAAAACTTATTCCTCCTATTTGCTCGAATTCCTTTGTATTTATTTAAGTAATGTTCATAGACTAAAAGCCCTGAAGTAGGCAATGATTATGTAAAACACTCAACTTCCAAATGTATGCTAACAATTTGCTCCTATAAAAATATATATAATTTAAAATTTTTATAGGAAGCATAACATAAAGAAAGAAATAGAGAAAATGGAAAATAAATAAATTTTTTCATATTTTTTCTCAACTTAATGCTCAGAGATTGTTTTAATGGAAAATTATTTTCTGAAAATTTAAAAGAAAAATAAATATATGTAAAAAAATGAAAGTATACGCATATAGGATACATTAGATAAAAAAGCAAATTATTTTTGGGTTATTTAGGTTAACTTGCCTTGATATGTTGAAAAGTTAAAATCCATTAAGATAGATTATGACTACAACTTATGTACATGCATCGGCTTCGCTTCGCGGACTTTTTTGCATATGACATATTAATAATACTAACGCAATGTATAATATTACATAGGGGATTATAGAAAACTTTTAACAGTGAAAACAACTATAGAGAACTAATGCACTAATACCTAAAATAAATGACATACCCGAACGTCTATTATTTACGAATAGATTACATTTAAGTAAGTAAAACATTGGGTCATTTTTTTCGTTTTCGTTTTATAAATATTTGATTTAATTTATTTACGGGTGGAATTCGAAAACTTTTATGACACGAGTTCAACACTACTTAAGATATTCTATGTTCTACGTGGCGGATTCAAGCCAAGTTTTCTCAATTTGTGATTAGCAATTTAGTGTAGCGTTACCGGCATATTATGACACCGTATTTCTTGACATAATTCGATCTCTTCTTTTGAATAACTGTATTTATTGGGATCATAAATCCAAACTTATCATAAAATGTCCTTCCAATCTCACAAGAAGCGCAAAGCATAGTATAAACTGTTTAGGCTACTTCTTACTATAAGCTTCGTGACACTCTGTTCATTTTCACATCCAAGTTTTTTACTTAACAGCTCAGTGAGAGATCTCCATCACCTGGCAAGGAAAGCGTATATATAGTTCCGGAGCAAGC
This sequence comes from Glossina morsitans morsitans, assembly GCA_001077435.1. Classification (NCBI taxonomy): domain Eukaryota; kingdom Metazoa; phylum Arthropoda; class Insecta; order Diptera; family Glossinidae; genus Glossina; species Glossina morsitans. The sequence continues at coordinate 11,143 of CCAG010013049.1, read as the reverse complement.
TCTCTCAAGTTCCCTCAATTTTTGACGAATCACTGGATACATGTGCACGCTAATCTTTTAGCGCGCTATGCGAAATCCTTTTTACCCGCGAATTCCGTCAATTCTGTTACATTCGAAATCCCATTGGCGACAGCACACGTCTAAATTTCTACCCCCCCCCCCCTCCTCCTCACCGCTGGCAGTGTACAACAATTCTTTCAATTCGACTAAACACATAGCAGCCCAAATTGTTCTCGACATCAAATTCAAACGTCTTGGAAACTAGAGAAACATGCCTTATTCCCTGATGAGCAATTGGGTGTCACTCTTCTGAGAGATATGCCATTAAATCATCAGACAATCGATTGTATTCTATTTCCTAGATTCCGGATTTAGGCGCTAGATGGTAATTGTTTGTATGCGAAAGTTATATTCTTGGGCAATGATTTATGGTATTCATGGAGTCATTTTTCTTGGCTTCTAGTTATACACTAACTCCCTTGCAGGAAAAATGCCAGAAAGACTGGAGTGATGAAAACATGCAGTTTCACGATGTTTTATATAAGTATTCAAGTTCAGTTTTAGACTTAATCTACAACTGTTTCGCACAAGTCATGAGTTGTACTTTAGACTTAATCTATAAGTATTTTGCTTAAATTATAAGTTTATTGGCGAAAATGTAGTGAGTTTTAGATAAAATGTTTTCCAATTGCTTCAATTCCCATCCATTGTGGGAGTGATGTCAATCGAAATGTGTCACCCTTTTAGGATTTACTTGTCGAGCACAAACATATGAGAAAAATGTACTTTTTCTATAGCACAAAAAATGCTACAATAATGATATAAACATACTTAAGCCAGCCTCTAAACCATATTTATATTATGTCGTAGAAAATTGATTAGGAGCATCTCTGCACGAGTGGCAATAATCAATCTTTTATACCAAATGTAACTGTGAGCAAACTATTGACAAATGGAAGAGAAAGTTTCAAGATATTTTCCCGTTCTACATACATGTAATGCATTAATGCAAGTCGTGAAGTCAAAGTAAATATTCACAATCGCCTAAATACGGCTTAGGCCGTAGTGAAGTGAGATGACAAGCAATTTTAATTGAATCTTAACAAAAACAAAAAAAATAAGAAAAAAATTATACAAAAACATACGAACATCGAAAGCTGAAAATACATAAAATTTTTCTTCTATTTTGTTCAAATTGTTTAACGTGGCCGCATGTGTGTATGCATGGGGCATCTATATCGTTAGAGAATTGACAAATTTGCGTCTCCATTTGACAATTTTTTAAACCAGCGGTTAAGTGGTTGCCTACATATAGCTGCAATATTGCGATGGCGATAAAGAATTCTCGATTTGAATTGTGTTCGTAGGGCACTTGACTAAATTACATTTTCTCCAATTTGTGGCTTTTAACACTGCACCAGTCATCAATCTTTACCGTTTTTTTTTATTCTTGTTTTTTTTTTTTTTTTTGTATTGTGGTATTTTCCATTATTTTACGTTTTTCTTTTCTCTCTTTATACCTCCTACTAGGTGATAAGGATATAATAAATTTACAACGCCGTTTGCCATACTAGGCATTATTAGGCGATAATATTTCGCTAAAATTCATTGGAGGCCACTTTTGATTTCTATATTCAATTAAGACGGAATTTTAAATCACTTCATAGTTAGAGGGTATTGTCTAAAAAATGATAAGCCTGCTAAAAGAAAAAACAAACTATTTGATCTTAAGCTTTAGCGTAACAGTAGAAAATATTGCTTACGCTTGTAGGGTTGTAACGAACTGTCAAGTTCTTGCTAGTTGCGGCAGCTTTCAAAAGATACACGTCGACATTACTTTCTAGCATGTTCTTTCTGGTCAATGTCCACACTCCTTAAACCCTTGGTTATTACAAAGATTATAGTTTAGTCCGTACAATGTAAATGTCACTTCTTCCATATCATTACTGGGTAGGCGCTGTCTGATAAAAGGTGATACACTTATGCAATCAACCAATGATTCCTCACTGGCACATGGTGACCAACGAGTACAAAAGACACAAATGCATCACGTAAAAGTTTCAACTATGATAATGCGAATATTTTCTCACGATATCGTAATCAACGAATGGAAAAAATATTTTCGCTACAACTTTTCTCGTAACAATAAGCGCGGAAACAAAAATTGATTCGATCAGATTCCCTTGGGGAACGGACATAAACCAATAGATCTTAAACAAGACAACAGCTTAAGGAGAATATCAAAATCGAAAATCAGGCAATAACACCGTTAACTTTAAAGTGGGCAAAAATGATAAATTAGATTGCAGTCGTTTATCCAAACGAAGTGCATCATGATGGATATCTCCTTGACGTTGTTCTTCGAACGTTGATGAGAGAAATCTTTCATATGCGATGTGTATTTTACTCGTATTTCGACACTACTCTCTTGCTAACATAGGCGAGATGTTATGATTTGAATTTTTTTCGGGGGCGTATTCTCTATCTCTTTCATTCCTACCGTGTATTAGACTTTTTTTTTATTTTGAAATAGATCCAAGTTATTCTAATATGAATATACTTATGGTGCTTTTTTGCTTTTTTATATATATAGACAGATTTATTCATTCATTTTTTCAGTCTCTCATTCATTTACTCAGTCATTCTTTCACTCATTTATTCATTCATTCTTTCACTCATTTATTCAGTCAGTCATACGCTCTTGATTTTAAATTAATTTTTTTTCGTTTAATATTTTACCTCATCTCAAGTTTCATTTCCACTTCGTATACATACAGTATTCAACGTCAACTATGACATTTTTCACGAAATCGAATTGATTAAAACGTTGTTAAATATTATTTCCAACGCTTCTCAAAACGTATCACTTAATAGGCTTCCAGGTCTATGCAAACATTTGAGAAAAGTTTACTTCAACTTGGAAAAAATTGCTACTAAATGCTGAAATCATATTACAGGGGACATGTTTCATTCCAACCAACAACAACGAAAATTAGATTTTAGCGCAATTCATGATTGTGTTTAGAATAAACAGAAGAAAACCATTAGGTGAACATTCTTTGCAAACTTTGAAACGAAAAGAAGAAGAATTTTCAAAAATTACAACAGCCGCTTGGAAGGCTTTTTTATGTGTGATGTGACGTAACATTGTCCCTCAGGTGTCAAGAGAAAAATTCCTTTAATCGTAGTTCTATGGTAGATGTAAATGCAACGTACACGATAACCCCAAGAACAAAAATAGTTCCACATGGACATTGCTACCGCGACCTGGTACTTTCGATAGAATAAAGTGATTGTAATCTGTAACAAGCCCTAAAATGTATTGAATAGGTGAAAAAAAAAACAATGTAAATAGCAATACAACCGCTAATAAGCAAAGATACATAATAGAGTGATTTTGGAGAACAATGCAAGAACAGGAAAAATTTAAAAAGACCTCCTACCGTCTCTCTCTCTCTCTCTCTCTCTCTCGCTCTCTCTATTATTCCATCCGATTGCCATAACTTCCGATTTGTGATACCGAACTGGTCAACACTACGGCTCTTTCAATCATTTCAAGAAACTGCTCGCTTCCTGAATGGTGGAATCAGAGATTGAATCGTTTGTCTACTAGTAGAAAAAGTTACAATTAGCGCTAGACAATACCTTCAATAAGGTACTCTTTCATACATTTTAGTATTTCTTTATCCGCCTGTTTATTTATAGATACATTGAACGGCCATTTTAGATTAGACTCGTAGAGAGACATCTTAAGCTAAATATGAAACAAGTACTTTCTTGATATCATTGTAGATCATAGAAATTAATTAAAGCTATCAATTTTTACATATATACACACACAAACTTTTATACTTATACTTATGTATGTATATTTGATATTTGTGAAAAGAAGGAAACTTACGAACGTAAATATCACGCATAATGGACTCGGTGTCATCTTCAGAATGAACAATTCATAGCACTTGTAATATTTATTGCACATTTGCAATAAATTGTACTCAATAAATGAATAGCTTACGCCTAACTGTACGGTGTCTTAAATTCGCTTAAGAACGAATATAATTCTCTTACTACATGTCTCGTCCTTCGAAACTCTCGATTTGCGTTTTTCGTTTGTTTTTTTCTTTTTCCCGGTTTTTTTTTTTTCTTTTTTTCTCTTTCTTGTATTCTTAAAGTGATTTAATCAAATGAATGTCTTTAGAAGACATTCAATTCAATTTTTACGGTGGAAAGAGCAGCAGAAGAAAAATTTCCATATGAAAACTATTTCATTTTTCTCTTTCTCGAATTGAAACCCTTAAACCGTCGATAAGCGAAACGGAGAGTTAACCACAAGATTTATACGCATATGTTTAGTTATAAAAATTATACAGATACGTACGTACATGAATTGAAATTGTATTCAACCGAAAACGAGGTCATTTTTTACTTTTCCGTTTTTTTTCATTTTCTCACACAAATAATCAAAACATCAAAATCAAGTGCAGCCACCAGCATGCCAGGCATTTGATTTTAAGACCAACCAACCAACCAACAACGGATATCGATAAAATTTATTTAACAAAGTATTGAGCAATTTATTTAAAAAATTACAATAACAACAAGAACAACAACAACAACAACAACAATAACAAACAACAAGGAAATAGTAGAGTGGTCCCAATTTTTATCTTGATCTAAATACGATATAGAAATACGAAAAAAACAAATAGATACAAAAAAAAGGAGATTTTATTAGTCTTTGATCTTCATGCGATAAAATTAATAAAACAAGACTTAAATCGTGAATGAAAAGATAAGGACTTTCTCGCCACTTTTAGTCGGTAATAAATAAAGTAAAAAAACACGATTGACGCAACTGGACAGATGCAATAGTTAATGTACGCTCACAGGCGTGTTGTGCGCGTATATGTATTTTTAAAAATGAATCGAAATTCATTTCAAAACTGATTTCATTAAGTTGAATTCACTAAATATAACGGCCATATATATATAAACGTACATATTCCGATGACTAATTTCATTTGCGGGGAATTGTGTAAACAATAAAATGCATATTTTCGTATCAAAAGAACTGGTCACGTATTGCTTACTATTTATGTTAACATCGCTCTGACTGTAGCTTTTGTTTATGTTCATATATATATATATACCTATAGTTATAAATTTACCTATAGTTAGTTATGGTTAATGTGTAAATGTATGTCGGAATATAATGAATACCTTGTTCACATACACATATCCATACACTTATGTATATGCATACTCTTTGCTGTTTATAAGCATTTATTAAAGTGGAAAGTAATTTGTTCACATATATACATACGTATATATATATATTTCTATACCTATATAGCATGTTCGTAGACATTTGCACTTATTTGTGCAGATGCTTTAAATATGCTGTTGTTTATCTCATCAAGCGCATAAAATCATCCACTAAGTGTAGTTGTATAATTTGTGAAAAGCTTATATGTGTGAACTGTTTTACTTTTAAAAATTTTCAACTCATTATTTTAAGTTCGACGATGTGTAAATTAACGATTGAATGTTTATAGTGTAACTTGTTTGAAATTTTTCTCAAAATTATATGCAGACCTTCATATTTATTTTCAATCACTTGACTAACTACAGTATTTCTGTCGTTGGGTCTTTTATTTTCTTAATTGTTTATACCCGCTACATCACTTGTGGTACAAGCGGAATGTGTTTCTTTATGCGGAGATGTGTAACACCCAAAAAGGCTTAAGATAAACCCACCTTTTAGTATACCGGCCGATTACGAATCATTTTCATAAATTGATTTAAGCCTGTCCGTCTCTCCGTCCGATGTGTGTTCATGTAATTTTGTGTTCAAGCTGAAGGTCGCAATTTTTCGAGATATTTTGATGAAATTTGGTACAGTGATGTGCTTTGATCGAAGGACGAACACTCTTAAAAATCGGTCCACTTCCGTATTTCACGCAAACTTATCGTGACATACCTTGTTCTCATCAAATAAAACTTAAAACTCAAACGTTTTTCCGCTCGTATTTAAATCAAATAACAATCGTCCTATCTATGTGATAGAGTGATAGATAGAGACGGTGACTATTTATCAACAAATTTATAAACAAATAGTCATACATTGTTTGGATTTGTTGATTAAGTGTCAACGGATATCCACACTTGCGTTGCCAAGTTTGTTTCCGTTAAACCTACAAAATTTACTTCCCCATGCAAATGCGTTGCATTGTTGTAGTGCAATTTGTGGTTTCCATTTTATTTTGCACACGTGCGCACGTACACACGTACAAACAAATGTTGCTGTAATAACTAATGCATTACGAACAAACAACGTAATAATTGTTAAGCTTTATCTACACTTATGCAGATTAATTCTCTCATTTCTATGAGTAGCATAATTAATGAACTTGTGATGTACGATGTAAAAATCAAGTTTTATAGAAATTATTATTATAAATTTCCATACTGTATATCAATTAGATGTTAACGTGTAAGAAAATTTAATTCATTACTCATTCCCAGATACCTTGTCGTCTTCTACACTCTTAACACTTTCATTTGATACCCATATTAAACGAATTGTTACGAAAAAGATAATAGATAGTGCATAGTATTTTCATTAGAACGATGTATGTGTGAGAAAAATTTCAATATGATTTCGGTTGGGAGTTTCCTTGCTGACGTGGAAGCAATTTAAAAAATAGCTTACAAAGAATGCAAAATTTTCTTCATATAATTCTTTTCTTTCCGAAATGCACCTTTATATGAGACCTTGTCGTCGAAAAGACACAATCCTGTCAATTTTTAATAGTCTCGCACTTGGATCAAAATATGTCAGTACATCAAATTCCATCAAAATTCAAGGCCGAAAGGTGAGATAAGAAAATTCAAAAAAAAAAAAAAAAAAATCCTCATAAATTAATTGGTGGACCGACCTATCTTAACTCTCTCTCGCAGTGTTGCTTGCATTCGTACTGACTTAGTACTGACTCTCTTGCCACAAGTGGTGTAAAGTATATAAAAACTGAAAATATATTTAAATTTATTTAGTTTGTATTACAACCCTTCCATCATGTTATTACATCTGCTTTTCGAGTATGTTATGTTAAGTGCTTTATTCTTCTTCGGTTATCTTATGGCAAGCATGCAAATGTATGTTATGCTATGTTATAACAATAGCTATTACTTATCAGATAAGGCGCTTATGTTTACATTGTGTCCAGAGCTGCTTTCAATCGTTGGCGAAATCTTTTATACCCTACACGTATGGCAAGTTACTGCGTATGTATGCAATAATCAGAATGACTTCAGTTATTTGTTATTCCGTGTGTGCTCGCTTAAGTTTGCTCACCGAATTGTTTATCGCCATAAACTGAAAGAGAAGGCGCCGCGAAGTAGAGCCGCTACCTCAGATATATTAATTGCACTTGAATTGCACTTTAAAGCAAATATTGCATCACATAATGTGTTCAATAAATCGCTCAGAGCATTCAATATTGACGGCTGTCAAGTAAATTTTAACCAAAATAGATTCTTTAAAGTTCTAAGCTTTGTAACGTCGATAATTTCCATCATGACGACTATTCTCAAACAATAGCCGCCATCTGGACTTCTGCAATTATTCTCGTAGAAGATTTGCCGCTTATATTAGAGTCAAAGCATAGTTATATACTATACGGAACAATGGAAACAAAATCGTGCAATGGATTCTGTAAGGACATGTGCAGGAGTTGAGTTGTTGCAAATGTTAGATCAGAATCGTGTTTTCAAATGTTTTGCTGTTGTGTGAGATATTTACCCTGAGTGCAAAGACGAAGAAGACGTCATCGTTCCAAATGATCAGTTATAAACATTTACGATGTCGCTCTGACCTGCTAGTCCGGCAGCTGTGATTTAGTGCTTTCTTTCCCGCTCTCCTAAATCTTCTCCTTTGTATTCTCTCCACCCCGCCCTCTCTCTCACGCTCTCTCTATCTCTCCCTCTCTCTCTGTCTTTCTTCCATTCTCTCTCTTTCACTCTCTCTCTCTTTCTCTTGATAATATACTTTAGTATCAGCTCGCTCCGCTAAAGCGGCCGCGGAAAACCATCAGGTATATTGAACTGTAGTATGGAGGGAAAGCTGGCCACCAATGGCTGCTACTATTCGATATGCTGAGCTAATTTCCCAAGCACAGTCGCGCACGATCAACAGATACAATGCCCTATATTGGCGGGGAAAAATACACAAACTACGAATGTTAATATTTCCCACCGACCACCAGTAGTAGCTTCAAATTCCTAAGTAGTTACTAAGTCCTAAGTACTTAACGGAGAGAGAATTAAGTTTTTTTGAATTATGATCGGCTTACCACGGTGCAGGTACAATATCGGTTGAATGAGATAAATTTAATTTGCTGCTTACATACGACACACATTCAGCCAGAGTTAGTTGCTGTCCATTTTTATTCTATTTGTCATTCGTTCCAATGTTCTAAGTTATAGAATTACGGAATTGTTTGAAATACTTTTAAACTTACAATATTTGATATTTACATCCTGCAGAACTTTTTGTTAACCGTTGTCATGTTCATGCGAATCCCTGCGAAAGATAGATCTTCTTTTGTCTAAATGGCCATTTTTTTAAATGCCGTGGTGAAATTTAGACGAAACTGTACCAAGCTTGGACCAAAAGGTCCATTCTTTTAGCCGTCTCTTATGTAACGCCTTCCATGGACACTATACATTTACGAGAAAACATATTATGCGAATATAAATGATGAACTGCATTTGGTGTTCACTCTGCACCGTAAACGGTCGGCCTTCTCCGGCTGTCGAGTATTTCATAATGCAGCTAAATGCGTAAAAAATTATATTTTAATAAATATCTTATAGTTTTATTAGATGATGGAAGAATATTTAAAGACGTATGATGAGAGTGCGAATAAGTTTCTGTTGAAGTTAAGCCTATTGAAAAAATGACTCGAGATATTTTATTCCAACTGTTATCTATCGTCGAGTATTACTCTTCCTTTCACTTAACTCGGTGCAAGTATTCTGCGCAGAATGCACGCTTGATACTTTAAAGCTGTTCACTCAAGGAAACCATTTTTCGCTTACCGCCATAAAAACTGTGGCCGTGATTGAAACCAATTTAAGCTAAAAGCTGTTATATCTTACGCTTATCGCTTACGTCGAATTTCCTCATCCTGGAATATCACAATATCGTTACTTTTTGCATATCCACCACCCGTTCTTCATCTCGATTACGTCCGCTGTTGTCACACCTACCTGACCTGTTCAAATAAGGCTACCATGAACTGTCAACTTAAACATTCCTTAGTCTTCTTAGGGTTGTATTCAATATTTTTTACCCGCAACGATACAGTGGAAATGTTCTTCGAAGTAAACCAAAAAAATCATGTTTTGACACAGAACTCGATCTATTCACTGATCGCAAAGATTATATTCACTATGTAGAGCTTTGGACAGAGTATATAGTATATGACGTAGAGCTGAAAGATAATAATACATTCAGATGGAAAAGTGATACAGGATAGTGAATAAGTCATCTTATAAAACGGGCTACGGCTATTCTCAGAAAACAGTGAAAACTTATTCAATGCAAAAACATTATCTATATATATTATATGTGTCTGTTATGTAATTGTCTTGGAACATATAAGATTCCAATATTAATCTAGCAGGCAGACATAAAGCGCAACATGCTCTGCTGAATTCAAAAATCTCTTACCTGACTGATCAATAACTTGCTAACTTTCTTCCTTTTGACATATTATTAGGTACTAATATGTGTTCGAATTACACGCAGGGATAGATTTTCTGCCTTCATTTATACATATGTATGCTCGCTTTTAATGAGGCTATTTGACATAGCATGGAATGAATGGACGCACCTAAAACCTAATTATCATATGCTAACTATATATAAAGAAATATTGTATGAAAGGAGAAACCAAAGCGATTTACCGATTCATCGATTTACAGTAGATAGCCTACTGTCCTCAACTACTGCGCATTGGACAAGGAGCAAAACTCATCTCACTAAACATTTAAATTTCATTCAATTAACTACATAAAAGTTGAAGAAAGATATGAAAGGTTCTATTAAACTGAAAATGAACATCAATAAATAAATAAATAATAGCAACTTAAATCAACAACATTATATATATACGGATGGACTTTAAACTTTTTCTCCTTTTATATTTCTTTTCTTTGCTTATATCTATCAAGAACTTTAGCTAGAGAGAAGACTTATGAGGAAAAGATTAGCGGTATTCCGCTACTTTATAAGTTATTCCCCCCTTTTTCCTAAAACAACGCAAACCCAGACAGACAGAAAGATTTTACACTAACCTACGCGGACGTTACAAATATTATAAAAGTCTGCTCTATTGTCATCAATATGTTATGCCCTTAAGCGAGTTTATGACATATCACTAATGATGTAATGCATACATATATACATATATACATATATACATATATACGGTTACAAAAAGCCCACATTTGATGGGATGAGTTGGCATGAAAAGAAACCAAATTGGAAAAATGCTAAAACCATATGCACCACATTCATGGCACTTTACGCAACGATTCGCACAATATTTTGCGGACTAACGAAAAAAATTTCACAATGAAGTTTGGTACTAGTTGATAACTTACTTGTACAACGGTATTTGCGGAAGGCAGACTCGACTGAGGCAAGAGAATTGAATTGCAATATTAAAACGTGCAGGACGGACGAACACGGATTAATCCTTTATAAATACAAGTTCTTGCAAATAATTTGTAAATAGATCTCCTAAGAATTGTAAACAAAACCTACGATCATCTTAAAAATTACAAATCGGCGATACAAACTTAATCTGAAACGGACTTGAATGGAAACGTAAAATCATACAGTGCGCAGTACGTGCATGCAATAAAAAAGCTAACTTGCATACAACCAATTTTCTTGCCTGCTACTATCACTTTCAAAGGAAGTTGCCCTAGTCCTCCGAATAAGACTAAATATGTTCGATTTGCTCTGAGCATTAAGTTTCCGAATAAAGGCTGCTGGCTAACCGAAGAGTTCAAGGTCCCGTCGCTTCGACGCGAAAACATTTCTCAGATATGCTCTAATGCGGAGACATAA